>JBCFXI010001040.1:0-80705 GCA_038496175.1 Ampulex compressa
ATATATTATTATATTTAAGTCGAGCGGTTTTCGATAAAATCAAATAAAAATATTTATATCCCATTATTAAACTGTGTTAATGTAAATAAATTCCTCGATCAGTAGCTCTGTCAGCATTTAAACCTAAGCTTTGAAAATCATTTATTATAATAATGTAGGTATTAAATAATACTTCTTTAAGGATCGAATCCTAATTCGCTACACAAGAAAGGCGTTCATCAATTTTATTTCGCTTTACCTTAACTGGAATAAAAACATCATAGGACATCGGTTTATCGTATAATCGCGACAAACACGTCGACGAAACGTGAGATCACGCGACAAAGTGCGCATTTGCGATTGTCGTTTTCCACGGTGACTTCCTCGAAACACTCTCTGGTCAACTGTGATATTCCACAAGGCTTAAAGTCGAGCAAAGCCAAGGAGCTTAGCGCGAAGACCGTTGGATTCGCCCTGGAACGTCGAGCGGGAGGTAATGGACCGTTTCTGCATGTGCTAATCGCGGCCTGAAGAAGTCACGGCTGACGGGTTTACACGGCTGTGAGAACGAAAGCTATGGCGCTCAGTGCTGAAAGTTTCGATTTTGCGTGGAGAACATTATTGTCGAATAAACTATGGTCTCTAGATACACGATCATTGCGATTCTAATGTTTAATATATTTATAGAGAAAGAAATTATAGCAAAAAGATTTTTTTACACATTTCTTAGTTTCATAAAGTCAATGATGTAAAAATTACTAAATTGTTTAAATATAATACTAATATTTTATAGGACATATCAAAATAGTGACCAAATCTTTATCTAATCCTTGATTTCTTCGAGCATACGTCAAATAATTTTGGAAAGGGTTTGTGCTTCTGAAATTTGTAAAGTTTCTCACTATATAGTAGGTTGTAGTGGTTGATATTTTTTGTGCTATATTAAGTAATTTGTATAGAAAACCTACATGAAAAAGATTACATCTTGATGCTCGAGTCAAAGTAGAACCTTGCTTTATTCTCTTCTTGATTATAGAAGTACATTTTTTATTCCAGGCATTTTTACATTTTTATTCCGTTTCATTCCATATTATATCTATACCCTTCTTTTAATTCTAATAGCCAGAAGAGAATATAACTTAATGTTACATATACTCATCTTACATTTTGCTATATATGACACAAAAATTAAAGAATCAGTCCTTAGCACATATTGAAATTTCAGTGGATTTCTTTACCCACCAGCACATCGTAACTAATAAAAATCAAAATACTAAGCGTACCTTTAACGACTATTTCCTTCACTACATTAATCGATATATCTTCTTAATCAACTGTCTGTTTAAACAAAATATTATTTATCTTTCCCCACAAACTGATAAAAATCGAGATACACAGCGTAGATCTCAGAATTATTTCCTTTAGTATATTCATCGACATATCTTCTTAATCCAATGTCCGTTTGAATAAAATATAGTTTAGCCCAGGCAGAGGCAAAGTTTTCGCCACTGTACGGCGCTCGGCTAATCGACAGCGAACAAAGGCGAACGTGCCAAGGGAAAATCCGGGAGAGCGTCTGGTTAATCCGCCGTGTAAACTCGGAAGCACGGTGCGCTTTCGAGGACGTAGCCGCGACAAAGACCGCGATCGGGAATGCATCACCGTATTTGGCGTCAAGTGCAGTCGCGCGAGCTTGTTGCTCGCCTCGACGTGGCTTTTTACGGCCCTTGCCAGCAATTTGCCGGGGCGCGCGAGGAATCGATGTGTGCAGGGATTCCGCTTCCTTCCCCTTCGGGTTTGATCGGTTAAACTTTTGCCTCGACGCGACGTGTGTCGCGGCACTGCCATTCAAGCATAATGTAGGATTTTCTTTCTTCAATCAATTTTGGCGCCGACCGCCAGGGCTATTTGGTGGCCTAGGACACACTGTTTTTAGGTGGATTCCGAATCACCAGAGCTAGCGTGTGTATCACGTGAATAAAACCGGAGGCGATGGGCGGAATCCGAACTCGAATCTACCGTGTGGAAGACTGAGTTTCTATCGACTACGCCACCATTGCTTTCCATGCATATATATATATATATATATATATTTCTTTTTTTTTTAATTAATTTTCGGCACCGACTGCTGAGGTCATTTGGTCTAGGACCTACTGTCTTTAGGTGGCTTATGAATCACCAGAGTTACCTTCTATATATCACATGGAAAAAATCAGAGAGAATAGAAGGGATTCGGACTCCAATCTCCCGCGTCGAAGTCCTAGCTACCCACCATAGCTCTTAATGTACACTTTGATTTATTTTTAAGACGTGTAAAATACGTGTCATTAATCGTGAATATAGTGCGGATATTTACAACGCGCATCTGTTAATCATTTTCATGAGCCTTCGTTTGCCTTTTAGGATATACCAAACACGAATTTAATCTTCAAGGTATTTTCCCAGAACCTTTCTAGGCCAGCCTGTCATTTCCGTTCGCTCAATTCCCATAACTCACTGTCTCCTCTACTTATCGATATCCATTACTGTTATTTCTAAAAACTGATTTATCCCAAGTTATTACAACGATCTGCCACGTACTTCGTCATATGTAGCTTTCCGGGCGTTATTCCATTTTCCGGTAGAGCAGTCACCGGCTTTTCCGCCCTTTTTCCCGGCTTGATTTATCGTTGCCCTTATATTTACGCGTCTCGCTGGCACAGGGCCCCTCTGTCCTCCAGGCGCGCACCTGAATCATAAATCTCCTTAATTCTTCGAACTTTCCGAAAGGATCCGCGATGCAAGAGCTGCGCGCGCAGCTCTCACGACGCATTATTACATTTCATGCTCGTACGAGCCGCGGACAACGCGTTCCTACCGTGTATCCTTCTGAAGCTCCTCTCGATGCGTGCGTGCCGCTCTGAATGATTACCACAACGGTTATCAGGGATACCGGTGGGATCGAAGGGCGTTATTCCACTTCCCGGAAGTACGACTCGCCAGTTTTTCCAGCCCTCCACCCCCAAGGGGCTGATTTATCGCCGCCCTTATACTTACGCGCCCCACGTCCGGGGCCTTTCTTCTCGTGCAGGCCGCGGTACCACCGTGATTGATACCGCGGGCTTTACATCGTTCCGCTAAGGGACGTTCCATAAGCCTTTGGCGCGGCTGGAATTCCCGATTTCTCGCTTTTTGCCCCTCCCACCATCCCGCCCGCGGCGCCATATTTTCTCGTTCACGGACAGAACCCGTTGGATATACCGGCGGAGCAGAATTCGTAAACTCCCTCGACCCCCTGTCCGTCGATCTAGTTCAGCGGTTCTTAACCCTCGCATGAGGGCCGATGGAAATTCTCGCGATCGCTTTGCAACTGTGTAGGTTTGATACTGAATATTGTATGCGCGTGGTGACGCGTGTTCTGGGTTTATCGGGGCGTTGCCTGTCGGTATGCTTTTATGCTTTCTTTGTAGGAATAATTAGTGTGCGCTTAGTGCGTGAGTTAATGATTAAAGGGTTGCTACATTATGGTAAATAAGTATCTTGAACAAACTGGTTTTTGCGAAGAATATTTAATTATAATATAATATATAATTATAATATAGTAAAATATATATAATATAGAATATAATAAAAATAATAATTATGTAATATATAATTAATTATTGCTTGCAATGATCGGTTTTTTTAGGATATTTACAATTTCGAGTAAGCATCAGATAGAAGTAACGATGTCTAATATGATAATTAAAATTGAAAATTGATATTAAGAAAAAAGGCGTTGAAAGGAATAATCCACCGCTTTAACGCTTAATATCAATTTTCAATTTTAATTATTACAGTTTAGTAGCCCTTTGATTATTGAACGAGACACTAAGTGGATACTAGAGTAATCCGTGCGATGGAAGCAAAAGAGCGTATGAATAGGCAATGCTCCGGAAATATCTATTATGATATTCCTACTAAACAAGAAATTAGAAATTCAACATTGACTTTATATACCCGTAATTTAATCTTAAAGCAGGAAATCCATGTCCTAAAAAATGGGAACCAGAGTAGTTTTCAGATATTTTCATAAGAACATAAAAAAACCAGTAAACGACGAAAAAACAGATCAACGTAGAAATATTCTAAAAGTGGGAAACCGGGACGATTTTCCGATATTTTGAGAAGGGCATATAAAAGCAATGAACCGAAAGTCGAAATGGATACCTGGATAACTGGTTACCTATGTCACGTCCGATCGTAACTACGATTGTACAAAATTTTACGCGACATACACTTGCTAAGAAAAAGGCGGACGTGATGTTCTTCACTCGGGGTCGACGCACAATGGTTTATCCGCCAGCACTTCCAGTGTTAGGAAGTATGCGCCAGCATTCTTAGACAGCCTGAAAACCGACGAGCGATCCACCTGGCGATAGGAATGCACTGGCGGAATCGCTTAACAACAAATACTCGCAAAGTGTGCGTCGTTTAATCTTGACGAATAATGCAGCAGTTTTCTTTTGGCCATTAAAAAGTGGCAGGAAAAAGGCTCGAGTTTGCCTGAAGTCGTTTGATTAAACGAAAATTGATTTAGCTCCTTTGACTAATTATTAATTCTACTTCACATACCTCTTTTTCGCTTTCGACCATACTTGATTTTTTATTGAATTCTTTGAAATTTTTTATTGAATTTGCGCGCACTTCTTCGACCTGTATAGCCTACAAAATGTGGCAAGAGCGCTGTATTTTTTGCACGAAAATTGCTAAGACCACACCTTTCGAAGATTTTCTCGAAATACTTGAAGGATAAACATAAATAGTTTTGATCCTTCCGTGAACAAGGCCTTTTTTCTTTCAGACATCCACTTTAAACTGGACTATTTTTTAATACATTATTCAGCTGTGTAATAACAATATAATATACAGTAATTGAACGATGAAGAGGTGTAATACTTAAACAAGAATAAATATTCTATCCAGATATCAAAGATCGTAAATTTCGCAATACTTCTCCTCTTTCCACAAAATTGCGTCCAAGTTACTCCAGTAGTTTTCGAATCTCAGCCATGAAGTGCGACCTAGCTGGTAAAACGCGTTGCTTATCTTGCATATACGCATCTTGAGCTGAAGTACAGGACTCAATGGATCCTTTTCGGTAATGAGAGTAAACGCTATCTTTGAGGCGAACGGATGACGTGAACGGAAACTTTTCTTTTCAGAGGCCGAAGTCAGATCACCCCGTTTCACTGGGTCAAGCTGGTTGGCGTTCCCCGCCTTAAGGTCTGCTTACAAGCACATCCAATTAGAGTTGGAATTTCGCCCCGAGGCGTGGGATGGAGTTCTGCTTCTCGCTGGTGAACGGGACGATCTTCAGGGGGACTTTATGGCCTTGATACTGCATCATGGTTTCATCGAATTCAGGTAATTGCATCTCGTCAAGCGGTTTTCCCCTCTTAACAAACTTCGCCTGGCCGTTTAAGCGATATTCTCGATTTTTCCTTTCGCTTCAGCAACGTCGACGCATCATTCATATTTGGGATTACGAAGCGTAATTTTCGGAGAAGTTTGATCGAAACACGCGTAAGGGTATTAGAGTTGCGCAGTTTTTTTTATCGAACACTGCGACATCCGGAAGATGTGAAAAATAGTGCGGGTCGTTGGCTGCCGACAAGTACAAAATTGTCGGCTCGGTGTGCATCGATTATCGTCGCACCTGTGCACGGTACTTTTAAACATCTGCGATTTATTTCTTTTTGCCAATAATATATCATCGGATCCCTGTCTAATCCTTGCTTGAATAATCCTATTGCATTATTTTGCGTGATGAGTATGAGTCACGTTTCCTGACATTTCTCCATTAATTTACTTAGTCGATTTCACGATCGATTGTTGCTGGGAATTATAAGTAATTCAGGTTAGCGTGTTATGGTAATACAGAATTAATTTATGGTTATTCACATAATAACTTAAACAAAATATATATATATATATATATATGTATATATATTTGCGTTAGTTAAATTTATTATATAATTCCAGCAGTTAATACCTTTTCAAACATCGGCACCATTTAACATCCGACCCCACTATTAGACTCAAACGATTAAATCCCCAATTTTTATTTCTGGTTTCACCGCTGCTATTACAGAATATATATCGAAAAACATATGGAACAAGGTTCCCAACAGTTTTTCCACGCGGGCGTATTTGTTTATAATAACAACGGTACCCCACATGTTCGTGCACGGACAATTTGTATTCGATATTTATGATCGAAGCCCAGGGTGTAACCATTTTCGACAAAGCTCATGCCATCGCTTTCTCGGCGCGAGACGTAATAGCAGCCGTCACTTAGCGATCCGTCAAAAATTTCACGCGGCCCAATATTGGATCCGCAGATTGGAAAAGCCCGGCACGGAATATAAAGAAACTGCCGGAAACAAAAAACCGCGCGCGTCCCTTTATCCGCATCCGCGCAGCCGCCCTTTCAAATGCGCCGCGTTTATGGAAATCGAGCCGCCTCCCCCGATATCCATCGAACGATGCAATTTGCCAGACCGACGAATGAGACCGTGAGCTTGCGCCAGGTCGTAGACACGTCACCGAATTATACCGCATAACTTTGCATAACTTCCGGCAATAACCTAAGTTCCCCTCGAACCTCATCGTCCCATTAGTTGGCAGACATCAAAGGATTTATGCCGGGCCGTGATTTAGCGCGATTAGCGGCGAAATTGGTTTTGTCGTTGGTGAAAGGATCGCGAAACTTAGGTCAGGATCGAGTAAACCAGATTTAAACGGACGGACAGGTGGAGGGGGCTGTCGATGTTCCAGTAACTTCCCCATTGTTATCCTTTCATTCGGCGTTCATTGACCCCCTCGAAGCTCTCCAAACTGTTTTATCCGCCGAGCTATGACAAATTCAACCGCTCTTTGCCGCAGTGTTCCGTTTTATACCTTCGATTCGCTCTTCTTGGTTTTTTCTTCCCCTTTTTTATTTCGCGTAGGTAGGGATATGAGGATTTGGAGCGAATAGGATTATTACAAATGATACGTAATGTGTGGTGTAGGTATAAGGATTTGATTAGGATTATTTGGAATTATCTTTAATGGTAGACTTTATTTTACATGATTTGACTTTTAAGACGCGCTTTTCGATATCGATCGCTTTGTTTTTTTTTTTTTTTTTTTCCTGTGAATCTTGGCTGCGCGCGCTTTTGTCAAAACTTTTTTATCGCACTTGAAGCGTTTTCGAATATAAAAAAAACTGGATATTTTTTCGACCAGATTTCATAATTTTACCACACCTTACACGGACTAATTATTAAGGAGGTACACACAAAGGATATTTTTTTACATTTTTTATCACACGCCAAAGTGTTTTCGAACATAAAAAACTAGAGACTTTTTGGACCAGATTTCGTAAGTTTACATCATATACGGACCAATTATTAACAAGGTACACATAAACCATGTTTTTTTTACATTTTTTATCACACGCCAAAGTGTTTTCTACCATAAAAAAACCGGACATTTTTTGAACCATAATTCGTCATTCCACGAAACCGTGAAAGGTTTAATCAAGGGTCGGCCACTTATTTCCAGGAAGAGCCGCGCACCTTCGCGGCCGCGATACGAATCTGGAGATTCGCGTTACGTAAAAAGGCCCTCCCTGAGAAGGCGCTACCTTGGCACGGTTTTTACGACTCTTCCTGACTGGCGCCGCCGCGAAACCGGGTCGTGGAAATTTATTCATAATAGAAATTCACGGTTAATTGCGCGGGCGTGCCGATCGAAACGCGGCTCCCCTCGTAGAAATGCATCGCCAAAGCGCTTCGTGTAATTTATTCAATACTGCCGGGATAACCGACCATTGTTCCCCGGCCTCGTTTCCATAATTCATTAATCGAATGCTAAACGATTGGCCGGAGGATTTATCGTTCTGTTGAGCAGACATCCATACCGAGCGTTTACATATTAACGAGTCACGATACGAAGCGGGGAAACGGACGGAGGCCCGGACGCGAGAATAATCCGCGGTGGACCCGCGATTTGCCCGATTTCCTCGCTCTGCCAAATATTAAATACCTCGAAATGGACTGGCGACATTGCCAGGGCCGTATGATATGAGGTTTCGCAAATCTTGAGGTTCTAGCTAACCGCTGTGCTTCTTTTCTTTTTTTTTTTTTTCTGAAACATCGGTAACTATCCGGAGGAAGGAAGTCGATGAAATTTGAGAGTTTTAACGAGATGTGAACTCGTTACTGTTAATCGTTTAAAAGTACTAAGAGGAACTTACTGGAGTTTCTGATTTCAACCTGGAAATACCGTAAATAAAGTTTAAAAGATTAATGAGGACGCTGGGAAATAGGAATCAATGGAAATGTATGTACCTGGGACAGTCGTGAAGAATGGTGCTGAAAGTTGTAGAATTTGAAGTACGTTCAGCTTAATCCATCCTTTGTTGCTCGCGATCCGAATGAGAATTTTTACAATGATCGGTATGAAATAAGGAGGTTTATTAATGCTTTTTTTTTAACAAACTATGGAACGTACAGCTTACAGGAGAATCCATGAAACTTTTGTCTGGGAAGTTTTCCGGTATCTACGATAGTTCCTCGGATAGCATTAAGAAGATAGAACTTGGAAAGGTAGTTTTACTCTTTTAAATTCGAACCTCTGTCGATAAAAAAATACATGTCCCTTAACTTCACACGGTCTAGGGAACTACGAAGTTTTATCGACATCTGCACTTTCTAAGTATCTCTTCTTAGGACTACGTCGCCCTGAGAAACGTGCGTTGCACATTTTTCACCGACTACGAATCGTCATGATTGAAATATTTCCATAATATTCGATAATTACAAATTACATAATTCTATAACATTAGACGTTTTATAATAAATCAGGGTACCAGAACATTTCCATTTTTTTCTACTACAATACTAAAATGAGTCTCTTAATTTTTCAAAGTTTCAAAAGAGCAATGAAAAGACGATATATTATTCGTCATTGAGTTGACAGTCGAACAAAGCTCCATGAAATGAAAAAAATCATAGGTCACCATACTAACGAAAAAGAAGAAAAACATGAAATAAAACTTGGAGGGTTTTATGTTTTCTTTGGATTTACACACGAGAGTAACGCGTTTCGTAATTTCTTTATTTTTAAGTGTACACAAGGCGGCAGTTCGTCGTAAACTAGCACTGTGATTCGACCCTTGCCGCACATACATTTTCACGCATACCATCATGCTTTCTCACACACTCTCACGCACTCGTCGCTTTTCCTTTATCGCTCTCAAGCCTCTTAGATGGACCGCGCCAAAGCTTCGACCCCAAATATACAAACGTCTGGACACTCTAGGGCGAGCGATTATCGACCGCTACAGTGCATTGTCAGTTATCAACACCATTCCGTCCGGTCGCTTCGCATTGGTGTCCCGGGACAACAACGGGACAAATGCCGGTGACACCACGTTGGTGTCGTATGCAAAAAAAAATCGAGAAAATGCCAAAACAAATAGATATTCAATACGGAAAAATCTTGAATTTATTTACATATATTCTTGAAATTTCGTAAAAATAGAGGGGCAGGATTGAGAGCTCGTGAGAACCGATGGTAATTTATGAATAAAACCTGATGTAGAATTTGACAAATAATATGAGTTCAGTAAAGTTCGATATTTATGATTTATCTCCAAAAAAAAACCTCGAAAAACCTCTGACGATAAACGAAACGATCCAAGTCCAGTCCTACTGGCACCAAATAAAAAAATCCTTATTAGACACGCGTATGGCAAAGTATTATAAAAAAAAAACCTTCGCCTTGCAACCTCACTTCCTCGTCGCATGGCTCCAGAAACAAATCGAAAGCTCGTCGAGCAACAAACCATCCCAGCCGTTTTGCGCCACCAAGCATTAAGCTCCAGCTCTTGCCCATAATTCGCTCCAAAAGCCGTTCTCCGGGGAGGAAAGGTAAAATATTAAGTGTAACCGCCACGGCGGGAAGGTAAGTTCGCCATGTATTTCCGTTAAGATCTCGAGCGAACCGGGAGCCACTCGCGGACAGCCGCAAAAACCGCGCCCCCCTGCCCCTCCCATAAATGGGGGATAGTTTCTTTAACAGAATCCCCTTGGCCGCTTTCCAGGATCCAATTTTTATTTTTGTCCCGCTCCCAGAGTCCGCGGGATATTACTTCCGTCTCGTGCAAGTAACCGTGACAGGGCCGGCCCTGTGCGGAAAAGCGATTCTTTGAGCAGTCCGCTTTGACTCGCAGGGGGAGAAGGTCACTCGCTTCGGATAAGCCGCAAATCTCGGCCCACGGATTTTGTCTCGTCGGGTTTGATGAAAGGCACGGGACCATCGCGAATACGTGTGATGCACAGAATGGAGGCCACTGGGGATCCGGGCTCGATGGCCGCTGGACTCGGCTCCGGATTAAGTCCTCGTATACCTTTGTAGAGAGAGAAAAAAAAAGAAACAAAAACTTGAGAGTACCCTCATTGGAAGGAAGGGAGAAAGACGTTAGGCGGGGAATTGAGGGGCGAATGAGGACTTTGAACTGGAGTAGGTGACCTTTGGTGTTTTATATGGAAGCTTGGATAGAGATGGATAAATACACAGACACACATACCATTTTCCATCTTCTTTGTCCAATATCACGTCGCCTATCAACTCTAGCACATGACTGTACTAAAACTTTTATACTCAAAATTGAATGCTTTTTCCATTTACATAGAAGAAAATACACCTCCCCATTAAAGAAAATTATTTGACCTTGAAATAACATTGAGAATGGCATTTTAAGGACGAGTTAAGGTCTCTATCTTATGTACCTTTATGAATAGTACTAATGCTGTATGAAAAAATTTTCGAATTTTGCCCTTTGTTTTGGAGCAAAATGCTCACGACACTATAAACGCCTCACTGTGTATATATATATATATTTTTTTTTAAGCCGTTTGCTGTATTGATAATGAATACTTTGCATACTAGGCAGTCTATTAAATGTTTGCATTTTTTTTGAAAATTGTTTGGACAGTATATTTAATGAAACACACTGTTCTATGTACGTATATAAAAAAAATGGACGATATGTTTAATAATGGAAATGTATCGGGTATTATTACAACGAGTAGAATTTTCGAGCATTAGATTGACTCGAACGTACTTATGTTAGACTTATAATATATTCGTGGATTAAACATTTTGCGGGTGTTACTGAAACGCGATCGAGAGTGCTGGATGATGCACGCCGATTTCTTCTCGGCTACTGTCTCAGCGACAATTTACAATTGACGAACATCACGTTGTTCAACCCAGACCGTGCGCTTACCGTTGAAAATGTCAAGTGCACCTTCCAACGCTTGGCGAACTCTAAAGAAGTCTCGCTTTCGAAAGGTCAGGGACAATCCGACGATATTTTAAGGCGTCTTTATTACATACCGTGCCGCCGTGCCCATTTTCTACAAGTGGAGCAGCCTTTAAGAAGAGGAATATCGGCTTTAAACCTAACTCGGATTGTAGCGATGCTCGCACTCGAATATTGATCTAAAGTGAAATTCCACATTCTGGATTCTTCGAAAAGGGTGGTCGATGTAATATTACCCCTTTCCTCTCCTCCCAATTATCTCAATATTACATTCGTTAAATAGCTTAAATCTCCATACATATTACGCATGGAGGTGATGGAGCATCCGGTGATCTCTCGGATAAAGATAAATTAGAAAATGCACATTAATTACTACAGCATTGGAGTGCTATTTAATTCGAGCACCAGATGGTACAGAGTTCGAGTGATCGGAAGAAGAGCCTTCCTCTTCGTGAAAAGATAAATTCGGATTTGATGGTGAAATACTTCGACGTAAAACCGCTTCGCGTGTGCAGTTTAACCGAAATATTTTCAAGCTGATCGACTTTGATACTCGTCGGGCGCATCTGTGCATGCGAAACGAACGAATGGCTGAAGGATAGAGAGACGCCAGGGAGAATCGAATGGAGGGTGGTTGACGAAGCGAGTAAATTCATGGCGCGGTAAATCGCTTCTTTACGGCTTAAAATTCCCCGAAAAAGACTTAATTATCGTTCGAGCTGTGCGCCGCAGTAACGCCTGAAAATCAGCCCTCTTGTCCGATCTTTGGCCCGCAAACATAACCGGTTCCCCTTTATCGTGCTCCCCCCGTGAAATATTACACCTTTGAGCGCCTGAAGTGAATTCCCGTCGTAACATAATCGGTGCCCGGGCGTTTCCAGTTTTCGACCTCTTCTCTTTGACACCGAGGATGTATCAGAGTCCCGAACAAAACGTTTGGTTCGCTCGGAAGTACCCTTTGCTCTTCTCCCCCGGCTCGTACGTAACGGAGGCAAAGGTACAAAGCTTCCTTTTATCCTAAATACCATTGTCCCGCTCGATTAAGATTCCCAGAAAGCCCGCTCGCCAGTTACATAAGCTCATTAGCTAATAAACGACAAAGTGTAACGCGTGAGTTCCGTTCAATTAATTCATACCGAATACGTACATCCTGAACCGTGTAGAACGTAATCCATTTTATTTCCCACTGTATAATAACGTTTTGTTCTACGATGGTTAAGTGCCTTTTGTATAAAATAACGTATCGGTCATCATGACCTTTAGCTGCTGCTTCCTGAAAATTGTAAATGTCTTGAAAAATCGGGTCCTTGCGAGCAACAATATATAGCTGTATTTTTGCAATATTATTGCTCGCGAGGAGCGGTTTTTTTCTTCAAGGAGAATAATGTATACTTTGAATCTACGCGCTCTTGAATACCTTAGAAATACTTAAACTCAGAGGATGGACTTATTTAATTTTGAGAAATATTGTAGAATTATCAGTGATTTCGATTTCATCAAATATAATCTTTTCAAACCAATTCTTCTAATTTCAATGTACTTCGGTTCTGTAACTATTTCCACGAGTCTTTCGACATTATCCCTCGAGTATTTTTAACCACCCCTTAAATTCCTTCGGTATTTCGGAGTATACACTCACTTAAATCGCACAAAAATCAACGCCAAAATCGTCCGTGGCCCATGAATCTCGTTATCACGGTCCAGAATGAGGCAGCTATATTTATCCAAATTCAACCCTCCCCGCGTTTGGCGGCGCCTTAGCGCCAAAAGCTGCACGCGTGGAACACGAGTCGCGCTATTAATTGCGCACTTCAGTTGTGCGGCAGGGCCGCTATAACTCGTTAAAATTTCTCATTACCAAGTCGTTTACCGCCGACGGTGATAATTACCGCGGAGGGTTAAAAGCGGAACTCTTGGTTCGGCTGACGCGATTAACCATACCTCTTGGAACTTCTATCATTCCAGGTGCGCGAGCGCGATCGCGAATTCCGGGGAAATTCGGCTGGAAATCGTCGGACGTCCATCTGATTCATTGGTTCTGAAGCCCTGGATCCGGGCGAAACATATTCAATGAATATCAATTGGGGTCGAGTCAATTGCGTTGTTCGTTTTGCCCGATAATTGGAGCCGATTTGATCCCCCCCCCCCCTCTCCTCTCTCTCTCTCTCCTCGAATTCTGGCGCCTATCAACGGCGAATGCGTCACGCGATACGATGGACGCCGTGCATCGCCGAAAATCTAATGCCGTGATTTTTAATCTCGTGAGAGCGGTTGATCGACGCGCGACGAACGGTGCGCGCAGGAAAATTCGTTATTTCTGTTTGGACGACGATTATTATGAGCGTATAGGATATCAAAGTTTTATCCTGTACTTCTAGCAATTGTTTTTTTTTGTTTTTTTTTTTTTTTTGATTGTGCGTATATCGAGACAAGGCGAGTGTATTATATTGGTCAATAGCGAGCAGTTAATTCTGGCGCTGTTTCTAGTCATTTTAATTGAATTCTCTATCTGGTTTCGCGGAGTTTGAATTTCAGTCGAGAGAAGGGCATTCGTGAGTGAGGAAGACTGAGCTACTATGCGTAGCTATGATACAAGGAAAAGGATAAAGAAAATCTTTGAGCGTATGAGGTTAGGAGTTCTCTATGAAGATTTACAATATTCAAAGTTAGGAATGTTTTAAGAATTAAGTGGAAATTGAAAATATACATATATAAGGTGGTGAATGAGCCATATATTGAAAAAAGGCGTGGAAAAAATTAGATACAGGGGTAGCCAGACCGGGACGAGTATATTAAATTGATACAAGGATTATTATACGTTTCTTTATCAAGGGTAATACTCGAAAGCGCTATAACATCCGCACAAATCAAATGTAAATCATTAGCATTTATCGAAGTGTCTATGGCTGACATTTTGTTCCTAGAGATCGATGTATTGTATCGTTATATTATTTCCAAAGCTCTTCCATTCATCCAAGATACCATATCGCATCTAACTTCATGCGATTTCATAAAGGAGCAATGTGCACAAGTAAAACGCACTTCGTAACGCGAGCTTCTGGAATCACTTGAGCAGAAGCACGATACAGCGAACCAGCCAATAAGCTAGCGTATCAGCAGAAACGTTAACTTCCATTGGTAAAAAAATATCCCGCTTTCGATTTCCTCATGAGTATCCTTGTCCAGCACCAAAGGCGAGGCCATAATACACATAATCCGCCATATTTACGCGTATATACCTCGAGCAAATTTCCGGAGGAAACCGAAAACATTCACCGCAAAGTAAATCGCCCGGAGGACTGCCTCCTCCTCGATGGCTCGTCGTTTTACAAGTCAGAGGGCTTTAAAGCAATGCCCCCTCTCCTCGGACCTTTTTTTTTTTTTACCAACGTAGCCGGCATGCATATCAGCATCGTGAATATGTATTTCTTTTCTGTTCAAAGGTTCGATTGCGGCAGCGGCGTGGGCACAGTTAGGAGCACCGAAACGGTGAAGCTAAACGAGTGGAACACTTTGAGCGTCTACAGGCACCGATGGGACGCTTGGATACAGTTGAACCAAGAGAAGCGCGTCGAGGGAAGATCGAAGGTAAGGGCACTTCGTTTCGCCCCTATCTAGAAACGGCAGAGCGTGGATAATATTAGAGCCGAGTCCGAGACGGACGTGTTTTCCTCGTGCAACGGGAAAATCGATGGGCGACAGTAAATTGGACGCGCGATCTGCATTATTCGATATGCCACTTCGAATAATACGTCGACTGCCAGGCGCGTTTACAAGGAAATCTCAGTCGGGCGAGGCGCGCTTATGAGATCGAAATTTACTCGATGCAGGTGTGTAAATATATTAGGGCCATTGGTTTTTTTATTATAGTGGAAGATAATCACGTTTAGAGCGAAATCCTTGTGGATATTCATTCGAGGAAGGACGACTGTGTTTGGATAAAATCCATTAAAGGTTTTTGATAAGAAACATTGGAGTACGTTAATAATAGGGTTCTGGAATGACTTTAAATTGATTACAACATTTTTATAGTTTTATGCCGTATTTTGTACTATCAGTCACCGGTGATTGACGTGATCTGAATGGAAAGTTCAGAGATAAATTGACGTGGCAGTCAACGTGTTAATGGCTTACTCATTATTCTTACCACGCATCGAGTCCACTCGTTCTATCGATGTCCGCTTTCTTGAAATCGTATTGGCTCGATTGCAAACGTAAGTGCTCACGATGTCTGATGATTGGGTTTTTGAATGGAGACCACGCTGTACAGGTATGCTATTTAATTCGTCGTCTTCGAAATTTTGCAAGGGGTTTTAGAGCGAACGTCCTTTGGATCGAGGCTGTTCATTAGCCGCTTACTAATGCAACTTGAAGTCGTGAAAATCGTGAAATTGTCCCAGCCAGGCGTGAAGAAAGGCGGATAAATTCATTGCCGGGGACACTCTCTTTTTCCTCCGATAATGAGGAAATCGATAGCCTATCACAAAGCAGTTAAGCGTGCAATCCGAATTTTCCGATACACTTATTCGATTAGCAATTTGAAGGTGCAATTTTGAAGGTGAATTATCGAATTTGTCGTTTAATACGATTTAACTACTTAGTCGATCGACGAGGAGCGTGAAGTTTTGTGTTCCTAAACTATCTTTGTTTAGACAGAGATAGAAAAAAGATGAGGAGAATCAATTTCATTCGAATATATCAATATCTTTATATACATATATATTAAAGAAAGTGAAATAAAATAAAAATGTAATATTACATAAAAATTAATTTTATATATTTTATTTTAAATATTGATTTTATATACATATATATATATGTACATGTGTGTGTGTGTGTGTGTGTACAAGCTTTTTACGTAATGCGAAATACGTGAGACATGCGGAACATCCCCCGAGATTGTGGAGTGACAGGATTACGTATACATATCTCCTTAGCATCGTGCATCCCTTGTTTAAAGTATATATGTTCCCCTTTGACATTTTACCTTAAAATTCCGACTACGTCGACATTTTTAGGACCACGAATATCTTTTCAGAAGTCACTCCGCATTCTTCTCCCTTTCCCCTTTATTCGAAACCCAAAGACGCCGGTCTTGATAATGTATATCCGCTTACATTTGAATATTCGTAACGGTTAGAGAGAATCGTTTAGGAATTTTGGCCACGATTTCTCATTCCTTTGCGTGTCGCGGAATTGGAAATTTCAAGCACGAACGTGATATAACAATGCCATGCAAGGACATTGTTTTATTCATTAAATAATTGTAGCAATTGGGATCTAAGCAATGTGGTACATTACAGAGGAAAAAATGTACTTCGAACCGTGCCAATGCTATTTATTCAATTTTAATAAACTCTTTAGATAGAGATTTCCATTTCGTGAAAAACACATCAATGTTTGCACAGTTTAAAATATTTTCTTGCTCGCTCTCCAGAATTTTATTGAAAAAATACGTTATTCGATATTACGTGTGTTATATATTTGATTGAAATATCGACGTCTAGTCGAATCAATATCGTTGGCGAGTGTTACCATGTACATTCTCCGATGAAACAACTTTACCTTATAATGGACTCCCGCCAATCACACGCAAAGCTAATTAACAAGGATTGTAAACATTCTCCCCAGGTTTCACAATGTTTCTATAACTCATTAATTTTATTGCCCGTAATTTTGTAAATAGTACTCGATACCAGCGGTTTAAATATAAATTTAAAAAGTTCAGGTGAATAATGGATAAAAATAAACTCATACGGTTGTAAAAAATAAATTACATCGCGTTTTGCTCAAGCATTTAGTGCGAAGTAAAATATTCACGTAATGACGATATTTATCTAAAATCTCTAGAAAGTACTCTTTTTCGTCTGATGAACGATAAGCATTTATATCGCTTCTTATTCCTTATTCTCCATAAATCATGTTCTCTAAAGCATTATCGGACGTTTATTTCCGTGCGTGGAGGCATTTCTTAGCGGCGTAACAGCAGACGGCACGAAAGCCTTTAATTTTCGAGCAGCACCTAATTCACGCGTGCCACGCTATTAATGCTCGACCTCTGAACTTCACCTAACCCTTGTGGCCCGAAACAGCGAACTTTCTTCGTGAATCGGCTAAATCCGCGCGATAGTTGATTAGTCCTCGTAGCCTTACGTTGCGTAGAGCTCGACATTGTGTTCTTTGCCCTCAATCTTTGCAATTATCGTCGACACGAACCACCGCTGCGCACAGAGCTTTAAATCACGCGAATTTTAAATCCGCGACGCGAGTAATGCTTTTACATCACAAAGGACATGGCATGCATGCCCCTCAACCCATTATATACCAAAGCCAAGTGCAAACCTAAAGAATGATTAATTCATTTCTTACAGTACACTAATTAGAGAAAGGATATTATTATCGAGTTTGTAACTTTTATAACAGTCAGTACAATATTTATGTACAACGATCAAAACTAAAAGTTTCAATGCTTAAGTAGAATTAAATAAAAGACGAGCAATAAAAGGGACAATGGTAAATAATTGATTAATTACACCAGTATCACTCTTAGAATAACTCATGCGAATTATACAAAAATCAGCAGAGTTTAAGTGATCGATCCATTGTAGTCTAACGATTACAGTACAGTGTTTTATTCTTTACTATCGACATTATAGAATGATCATTCAAGATAATAGAGTAAGTTTTTGACTGCACTTCTATCCTACGTCGTCAGTAACGTGTCTGTAACACGTTTCGCCCCACGCTGAATTTTCCATTCAGGCTATTTAGACTTTTCCTTGCAAATCGATAAATTAAAAAGGAATTGCTTCTCACCAGTCATAAAAGTCGTAAGACATACGTTAGAAGCAAATTGTAACACCGTGGCGGAATACACCTCGCATGGCTAGAACGAAAATAAAACCTAACTCAGAAAATAACAAAAAATCGGCCATTATTCACCTATGTCTCTTCGTGGAGCACTTGTTTTTTATATATTTCTACCTAAGCAGCGGAACTTTTATTTTTAATCCTTGTACCTAAATCTCATACCGACCACAACGAGAATCACAAAGTGAATCAAAATATTTCTTCTGTACATAATTCACTTTAGAAAATCAATTTATCGGCGCACTTCTTAGATTTGCGCTTCCCTTTGATGTATAACGAGTTAAGGAGCGCAGCTCTCCGATCAACCCCGAGCGTATTTTAGGACACGGCCCGAGAATAAACCTCAATGCGAGTTGAGTGACGCAAAGCGGATAAAATGTCGCGGATCACAAAGGGTTGAAGGAGCGCGCCGATGATTCGCAGGCTAAATCGGGGCCACGATGCGGGATAAAGGAGCGTGGGCCGAACAGGGGGGGGAGATTAAAGCGAGCTGCGTCGGGTCTAACGTTCCTGGCCACACGGTTGGCGTGTGCGAGCAACCAGCTGGAAAATACCAGGTGTCGGCCGGCCAATCTAAAACCCATTGCGTGGCGTCGCGTCGTGGGCGTCATTGGTCCCCGCGGCGCTGGCAACCATCGGGTGGTTATATCTGAAACACGCGTCCTTCGCGCGGGCGGACATACGCGCTGAAAGGAACCTTGGATTAATCGGCTCGATTCGTTAATCTCCAAGCCAAGCATCCGCACGACCTAGATTCGCGCACGGCCTCTGTCTTATCGCGCAATCCAAACGGTGCCTCGCGGATCGCGGAGGCGCCTCCGCTTAAAATTAGATATCGATATTCATGGAAGTATCGTTTGCACCCGCGTTGCGGGATTTTACGCGAAGATATACAATTCCGGAAAGTGATAACAAACGGGGCCCATATTCGATTTTACGCCGCGGAATATTGAGCTGGTACCGCTTGGTTATCATCGCAAAGCTATTGTTTGCCCCGGGCTTTATTTACCGTTTGCGTTATATATGTATATATGTATATGTATATATACATATACATGGAAACGCGTATTGACGGAAAATCCGCGGCTCGGTTGGAACGAGCTTAATGAAGATTCTCTAGATTCTGTTTATCGTTTGGTCTTCCCAGGGAGGATACGTTCGCTTATACTCTTATAATTCAACCGCCGTATCCTTCCTGCATTGTACATAACCCGGAGAAAACATCCCCCGGCTGTCTTTCGTTATTTATCCTCTATGTAAGTGTACGCCTGCATAAAATCGACGATATAACCCGGCGCATAGATACACGCCGCGCCCCTACATAAAGTAAGCCTTCCATTCGGGCGGGAAAAAAGGAATCTCTGAAAAATTGAGGAGGAAATTTCATACGCCGCGTAAAAGACGGGGTCGGGGCGTCGGGTGGTGGCGGCGGTGGTGGAGGGGTGGGGAGGGGAGAGAGGGGTAGAGAAAAAAAGGGGGGAAAAAAACACAAGAAAAGGGAAAAGGGAGGATCTTTCGAGGGAGGCTTTTACGACAATTGGGCGCACCGTGCGGCGAATTCGATGGAAAATAACGTCCGTCAGGCATATTCCCGGGATTGACTTAGGTCGGACTTTTGCGCGAACAAAGGGGTCGCTTCGTTTCGTCGCCATTGTGCCTCATTTGCAAAATAAAAAGGAAGACGGGAACAAAGGTAACATCGACCCGTGCCTCGTAGAAAACCGGAGAGCTTCGAATAAAACCAAGAGGAGCAAGTGCCGCCGTGATTAAAATGGAGCACTGTAATTAACAATAGGAACGGTTTGCTAAGGAAGGAGACTTCACCGTAGGCGCGTGGACAAAGGGCGGGAATATGTCAAAAGGGATTTTCCTGTATTTGCATCGAAAAGCCGCGGACGTGATCATTTCGTTCTGAAAATAATAACTTCTTCGGCCGATGAGTAAAGCCTCGAGATTATGCGGATGATACTTGGCCTTTTGATCCGCGCTTCGCGGGCAAATTGAGGGAGATCCTCGAACTATTATTTCCATAAGCAAACTCTGATTAGTTTTTTATTTCCCAATGCCTGTCGTGGGATAAGTACAGCTTTAATGTTCGATATCTTCGTGCTATATATCTCCTCTCAAAACTTTGATGAATTAATAATGAGTGGCCTAATATTAAATATTTAATCCGATCCTTCGAGCACCGTAATATCCCCTGGGTGTGTGATATCAATATTGAAGGTTGTATAAATTACGAATTTATTTAAAATTCAAATTAATATCAAATTGTTAAAGTTTTAATGACAGGAAATCAAATTTTATTAAGAAAAATAGGCGTGGAAAAAGAACGGACTGTAGGGTATCCGGGCTCGAACCCTTAGGTAATATGTGCCCTAATTTATAGCGGTATTACACTGATCAATCATTAATACGATTATTAATATAGAATTATTAATATATATTATATAATATAGAATTATTCTCTATGTAATAGGTAGACATTTAATTAAAATTCTACACGAAAAGCATAGGTTTGATACTTAAATTTTTTAATGACATTGTTTAACTTGTATATTAACCAGAGTCCTACTCGTGATTTACCAAGTGGGTTTAAATAAATTATAAACTTAAAATATATTTAAATTACTTATCTATATTCTCTTCGAATTACTCATTTTCAAATACAACGTTATTTTACTAGATTAGTTGAAGGTATAAAGCATATCGTGAGTGAGAATAATCTAGATACAGAATACGAAAATTATGATTGACTCGCGTATAAATATAAATGTAACAGATGTTCTTCTGGCGACGGCCTCAGCAATTTAGGTTTAAAGCAATGGAACATCATATCGCAAAGTGACGGATACTCCACCCAGACTTTATTTATACGATCCTGGTCCCTCCGAAAGTATACAGAGCGTATCCATTTTCATCCCTACGTTTATAACCCATGCTCGGGCATATAAAGACAGATGGTCAAAGTGGAAAACGATGAGTAGTGGTGCCACGCCCATAGAAGGGCCGCGCCTTTCTGAGTAATCAGTAAAAGCTACCAATAAAAATGATGTCATAATACTTGATTAAGGATCCGTACTGCAAGTAATTTTCCTTAAACAGCGCTATTTTGTTATTACTTTTTAACATCAATCGAACGCAATTAGAAATCCAAAATTGAGGAATTACTCGTTTACTTCGTTCGAAAGCTGATTTCTCGGATATTATATATCGGATATTACTCATGATCGAAAATTGAGAGAAATCGCATAGAAAAGCAATAGACAAATATCAAAATGTCATACTTAATACAGGACTTAATAAATGCACAAAAAACTCATTTCTAATCAAATAGGTTTATCGAGATTTTGTATTATAATTGTAGAAGGACGATAGTATGATATATTAATAATATAATTAATACTGGGGAATTAAGGTGAATGAAAAGTATTTGAAATTCAGTATTAAACCGTTACATTGAATCGAAGATACTGTTTATACCACAAAGCTTTGTGACAAAGTGCTTAAAACAAATTTTGTCCAAGCTAGTAACCTACGAGTTACACAACGCGCATGTAACGCGATTCGTTTCGTCTGAAGAAGTGCAGGAAAAACTTGATACCGTAGGGAAGGAGGTTAATCACACAGAGTGGAAGCATTATAATGTGCAGCAGCGGTGTTCAATTCTTTGACACGCCAGTCCCTCGTCGTTGTCGCGACTCTTACAGCGAATAAGAAATAACTAGCCGTATTCTCGCGATAAACACTTACAAGCGAGACAAAAGCATTTGGTACATACGAGAATTAAATGGAACAACTGCATGGTATTTATTTATTTACTATATGGTATTTCAAATTTGACAGATACGAATATAATGCAAATGGCTTTTGAAATATCTCAAAGCATAAGTTCGGTGCTTTGTAATAAGTTTGAGTGCGCTTTAGGAAATTTGCATTAATTACGAGTTCATCAGAGCGCAATACGAAGATAAAGCCGTGCCATTCGTACAATCTTATCGAATATCTGACTGCCTAATTTAGGCGCCTTCTGTGCTCCTCTCTCGATCCACTTGGCACGCTTCGAGAAAGCTCGTACCGGTTGAGAATCTCTGAAAGCGTAATATGACAGGAATAATGCCTTGGCACCCAGATAATGTTACCTGAACGTCACTTGAACTCTCCCCTATTTCGCAGGTTTCTCTTCCTTTTCGGCCGCGTAACATAATCCCCGACTACGTCCGGCGCGTTCCTTTTCCCCCAAGAAAAGGAGAGAGAAAAGGGGATTCGGTGCCACGCCGTGACACAAGGAAGGCGGCAATAAACCACGGTTTATTACATTGCCGTGCCCATTTTCTTTAAATTACAGAGGAGCCGGCCTGGCATTCCACTCGCGAATTAAAAGTCTTTAAAGGTCCCTCTGCCCCACTGCGAAGGCTTTTCAGCCTCGTCTTTCCAAATCTCGATCCGCTCGCTCATTCTGTCACTTTTCTTTCCCCCTTTCGTCGCCCCCCTTTCCCCTCCTTGGATCCTCTCATAAGACTTGCAAATTGTTTCGCAATAAGTTAGCGCGGAGCGAGAAGGATGAAGAGAGAGGGAGAAAGAGTGACTGGCAGAAAGAAGGGAATCACCGTTCCTTTACTATGGAGCACTTTGGAGTACTTTTTCGAAAGATCGAGTGCCAACTTTCGGGAAGGAACCATGGAATATCATTTTCGTGAATTCGGGACCCTCGATGAAGGATAAGTAGAATTCTCATTTCGCCAATCTCGACGGTTGTACACGGATCTTCGAGTTTTGTCTCGTTAATATCGCCTGCGTAGCCTCAGAAGGTGCTATAAATACCTCAAAATCGTCGTATTTCATCTCGTTAATCAGTTTCAAAACACTGATTGCAAAGAACAAAAGACATTCGCATTGCAGTTTCACGTTAAATGCACAGGTAAATGTTGTACGATGCAAATAGTCTTGAAATAGTTGTACGGTACTACGCAAGTCATCTGACAATCGCGGCGCCATCGCTTATTAAAGCGCGTTGCTTTTTACGCTTGCTACAAATCGTTAAATGCCGTTTTTCAAACAGTCTAATAGTTGCACGCGTGTCACTCGTACTCCAAGCTGCACTCTACGTGACTTTATTCTTCACGAAAGTGCCGCACTATAGGTTGGTTGGTGCAATTTAAGCAACGCGTTACAACGAAAGCCTGCCGCCCTGTCATAAGAGTATCACCGTCTATTTTTGTCCCCTTTTGCCGCAACTTAGGTAACGCTTTATAACGAAGCCGCGTTTGCGTAAGCACCGTAACATACAAATATCGCTTACGTTGCTCGTTTTCACGCTTTTGTTTCGACGGATTTCTATTTTGTCCCTTTTTTTTTTTACCAACGCACCATGTTATACGAGGCTCGCTACGATTTCGGCGGAGCATCATACCGAAACCGTGTCACGTAAGCATCGTGTCATACGAGTATCGCCTGTATGCGCTATTTTTTTTTTCACGCCTCTTTGGACCATTCTCTCTCTTTCTCCCTCTCTCTATCTCTCTTTCTCTATCCAGATATATATATATGTCTCTGTCTCTGTCTCTTCCTCCCCCTCGCTTCCTATTTGGCCCTTTGTCTCTCTCTTACTCTCATTCATTTGCGCATGCGCACCAGCGACGATCGCCGGAGCTGAAAATCTAGCGCGCTCCTTCCTTTTTTTCCCGCCATTTTTTTCGTACTTCAAACCAGACCACCGCACCTCCTTCATAACGGGAGCGCATTTTTTTCAATTAAACTTACCGCGAAGTTCCCCGACAAAGGGCGGCCAACGACACTCCAGCCTCACCCTGGATATCGGCCCGGCGGGAGAAAAGTTTTTACGAGCGGTACATCGCCGGGTACAGCTACTTTATTTTACTCTGTCCAAGTTTCGCCGCAGCGACGGCATTTATCTCGGCCTGGAAGGACCGCGATCAAAGGCGCCATCGACGATTTCACCGCGAATTATCGGCTAATTTCAGAATTATACCCGGCTTATTGTCCGATGAGGGCTTAATTTGTCCCGCGATCGGATCGTAGCTCCGACGAGGGAGGAAGCGCCTTTAAATTTCAAGCTAAATTGACAGTAATGATGTCAGTAAGAACTACGATAATACCGCCAACTTGATCATCGAAGAAGCGATTAAAAGAAATAAAACGGTTTGAGGGAAATCGAAGAGAGCGGAGTGGAAAGTTGAATACAAAATTAAACGACGAATCAGTCAGAGATTCTTTATGGAGACGTTAACGGAAGGAAAGATGATAATTTAATATCTTCTCTCGTGAACAGTTGTCCCGAGAGGAAAAGAAAATTCTGCTTAATTACATTTCTTTGCGCGTAACATTGATCCACTATACGTTCCGCATTTTAACGTTCATCCCTTATTTGCATATTCATTATATAAGAAGAACGTGCATATGCTAATATGGTAATTTATATTATTGTTATTAAAACTTGTTTGGCGCGACAATCCCCGAGAGGAAAATGATCCGCGGATAATTAGGAGCGCTGGGACAATTAGCAAAAACAATGAAAATTTGCGGAGCCAGAAGAACGTCGCCAGCCATGCGCAACTCTTTCGCGAATACTAGTATCCCGATTTAACTACCCCTTCGAGCAGCGCTGTAACAGCGAACAGCACGAAAACCGCCCATTTTCATTTTGCGTGCCGCTAACTTCCACGTTTATTCACCGTCCTATCAAACTATACGTACGTAGGAACCATACATTGAACAATTTGCTTTGGGTACTATAGTTAATCACAAGGCGCAGGTCGCGTGCCTCGAAAGGCTTTTCCGATTATTCGAGCCTTAATCCGTGATAACGGACAGAGGGCGAATGGTACAAGCCGAAAGTTTCTCGTGAAACGTAGCCAAACTACGTAACAGGGTTCGAGGCTCTATAGGTCGCAATAATTGTGGCAAATAGTGTGGAAGTTTTAAGTGCAAGCAGATTTCGTCCTCGTCGGACTGCAATCAGGATCCGTATACAATTTTACTGTATTCCCCTCGGTAATGCTAAATGATGAAATAAGGGAATGTGGAAATCAAGGTTAATAGGAAATTCCATCGTGCAAAATAGCGATGATAAATAAAATGAGTATCTCCAAGGGTTAATCGTCTTGTATCGAGCAAACAACAAATTGAAAAAAAAGAAGAGTCCTTTATCACCACGTTGCATCGTTATAGGAGAGGATCTCTTCAAGTATACAAGACTAAAAGAACATGTACATAAAAATATAAATAATGAGAACAATAATAATCGGGTAGTAAGAAATTATCGGGAAGATTTAGGATTATAAATAAAATAAACTTTCACTTGTTCACGATTGACTGCGTGTAAAGTTAACATCTAATTTTAATCGTCGCATAAATACGTTTTAATATTTATTAACATCCACCTTTTTCGTATCCACAAGACCAGTGGCGAATAAGTGTTAATAAATATTATTTACATGCCCGATGCTAGATCAACTATTATCTAAATTTTATTTGTATTTATAAAATAAACTTACCTTTCATAGCATCGATTTTCTTCTGCAGCTTCCAATCATATTCATGTACACAACAGCTTATAAAACAACGATTTAGCCTTTCTTTTTGCAAAGCCCATTTTACCGTGTTTCCTAATCGATCACCATACTCAACCTTTCATCCACTTTTATACGCCAACACTTTGATATTTACCATACATCACGCGCATAGACATTTTACCGCCATCAAAGTTTCAAAGGGTTAAGTTAAGCTTACAACGACACGCGGTCGAAAGCTCGGCTTTCGTTTCGATTTCGGTGAACTTCACGGGTGCCCCTAATTCGCAGAAATACCAGGAAGCGCCGACAATCGAAAGGTGAGACCGACGATCGGCCAGCTCAAGGGCGGTCCATCCGCTTTTCCCCGGAGGAGGAAGGGCCGAGTTTAATTACCTTTAAAATCGGGCAGCATCGCTGGCAAATGGCTCCACGTTTCGAGCCCACTTTATCCCGAAGTGCCATTAAGCGCTCGGTGTCCTAACGACAGCGTCGTAATTAGAGGATGCCGACAACCCCCGACTTCTTCCTCCCCCCTCTTCCCCCACCGCCTGTTTTATTTCCATCCTCCTTCCTGCGCTACCAGATAGTCCTCGAGTGTCGCTCGTAGCCCCGATCGTCTGACACGGCCTATCCGTAGCGAGTCTCCCTTTTTCTCCGCTTTGTTCGAAAAAGCGCCCAGAAACCCGCCCCCCTCCTCCTCCTGGCCCCTTGCTCAAGCCCACCCTGGATTTTCCCGGTGAAAACGAGCGCGAGAGCCTCGAGGATGCGGCGAAACCAAAGGAGCACCCGGGGAAAGTTGTGATCTTTAACGAGGGTCGTTTCATAAATTCTGCATGGTATACCTTTTTCTCCTTTCTTCGAGCCCGGCTTCGAATCCCCGGGCAGCACCTCCGGGCTTCTCTTCCAGCGCCCGCACCATCGCCGCACTGTTGGTATTTTGGGGGTAAGAGCTAAGGGGGCGGCTCCGGGGAAAAGGGGGCGGAGTATCCGGGAGAGAAATCGAGTTGGCTTCGTCCGAAAATCTTTGATTTCTTAAAAGTCTTCCGAGGGTAACGCGATAAATGGAATGGGAAGAGGGAAGGAGGTTGGAAGTCGAGTTTGGCTTTTCTGTGAATGCTGTATTTTCCTCGTGGTAATCGTTTATAAGGGAAATGGCTTCTGATGGAACGAGGGATCTTGAGCTTTACTTTGTTTAGCGTGATTTTGGTTGAGCGTAAGTGTATCGAAACAATGGTGTATGCCAGATATCGAGGATTGGGGTTTACGTTTGAAATCTACAACGAGAGTCAAGCGTAAGAAATGAAATATACCATCAGCGTGTATAAACACGTTCGCGGACGTGAATGCTATAGCATTCGTTTCCATGGTAACGCGATATAAGGTACAAAGAAGTACGACACAAATCTGTTAGCCACATTATTAGATTCTAAATAGCATTAGTTTGTCCAGACTTTAATTTATTATGCGCATTAATGTAATTGCCAGTAGGTTCATTGGGTATTTCCATATCGTTTTTAATCAAATCTGTACCGTCCGCGAACGTGTTAAGAACGAATATCACATTCCTCGACAATATTACCTTGGTATTTTTCGAGCGTTACATCACGTGTAACCCAAATTGATAATCCAATGGCTCGACATCTTATCCTTCGCTGTTCATACTTCGAGACGATCCTTCACGCGATGCGAATAATTCCTTCGCCTGCTCCTTCATTCATGAGCATCGGAAATGCGCTTTTAAGTAATCCCTTCGGTCGTCCGACGCATCTGTTGAAGCACGACCAGAATACAAGCCACAATGCGAGCTTGCGGCTGGCGTGACAAACAAGCAAAACGTCTTGGACCGCATAGGGTTAACGTACAAGAAATAGGTCGACTGTCTCAGGGCTAATGGAAGCCGCTACTCCAGAAAGGAGTCTCTACGGGGTAACTTCGCGTGGTAGGATGGATTAACCGGCGCGTGGGGTTGACAACCGATCATGCGCTCGGCTTTTTGCCACGGAAACCGACGGTGGAATGTCGTCGAGGAGTAGATGAGAAATCCGATTGCGCCCCGTTGCTCGTGAAATCGGCCACGAACTGGGTGTACTGTACTTTTTCGTTATGCAACCCTCTCCTAGGGGGATCTCACCTTGGTAAGGTGTGAATGGGGGGGACAGACGTGAAAAATGGCCGGTATGATGAGTAACGTCGCACAGTGATGAAAGTGCTGATTGTAGGTGGACAGAGTTATTGCTGACTGAGCTGTGATTTCCCGATACTCAATCATTTGTATTATAATATTTAACTTCTTAACGAACGAGCAAATTTTTCTAGAATAACGAGCAGTAGATCGACGGAATTTTTAGAAATTAATTGCATTATTGCCAGAGCGAGAGAAAGTGCATAATTAATTTTTAGTAATAATAGGTAGTAGATGAACAGATATGTTCGTACGAAAAGATGCTGAACTGAAAATTACAGAAAAATAATGGGGGTTGAAATAAACGAATAGATGTATGTATGTAAGGATATCACATCATGCCGCCTGTGTGACAACTTTTTTGAGAAAGAACGTATGTATTTGAAATTTGAAAATTTCTCACTAATAAACAGATCGCGGCAACTAATTTATTTTTTTCCGCAATTGTTAAACAAATCATATAAAAAAGGTATATAAAAAAATTAAGGCTTGAGATTATTCGAGTGCAAGTATAATCTTACATCGTTACATCATATATTGAATATATTGAAATTTCAAAGCACTTCTTTATCTCGTAATTATGCATAAAACTGAATATTCAAAGCAAAATCCTTTAAACTGGTTTATTTCGGTATGTTTATTAATACATTTTTTTAACCTAATGTATTTTGAAACGATTAAAAAATATTATTATTATCCAACAAGGATTAGACTTATAAGGCATGTTGACTTCTGAACCTCTTCTTGCTCGAAACATTGTAAATAATGGATATGTTCGTGGTCTTAGCGAGCCAATTATAATTTTCTATTATCTACTGATTATAATCATCCATTATTTACAAGAGTAATTTTTATCAGCTTGCGTATCATGCAGGGGGGAAAAATGAATAGCGTATCGCAGTCGACGCCGCATTGGTGCGGATAGCCTGGAATGTCAGCTGCTCGGTTCCCAGAAGCGTAGATTCCGCCTGGATAAAAGTCGACGATTACAACCGATGGCGGGTGGGCAGAAATCTACGGCCACGAGGAGATAGGAGGGTTGAAACTTCCTGATCTCGGTTCGTGTCACCTCTTGCCGGGGGATGGTTTAACTCTGTCTGATTCTTGAGCTAAGAGCGTATTTTTGTAGCTCGAAACATCCTGATCTCAGCTCGAGCATCTCCTCTTTTTCTTTAAATCATTTACCAGCGTCTACTTCTGAAACTAGTTGTCGACTCGAGTTCTCCTGATCGAGGAAAACCAATTCTTCCTTTTATCAGAAACTTATTATTCGCTTAATCTTTAAGCTAAGTGTTTTTCTAGCTCGATATTGATTTTGATTTGCGGATTTTTTTTTCAGAACGTCTGGCTTTTAGACTAAGCTTGTATCGATGCAGCTTAAAGCGATATGAAATGATTATATTATTTTCATCAATGGGTGGCTTGATATAAAAGGCTCTAATTTTTATACGCTTCATGGTTCTTTTGCAACGCATGAGATACAATAAAAAAAAATGGCAGAGTATTATATAAATTGCGATATACGCAATAAAAGCTTTAGCATGATCTATCTTCGTTCGCTTTCTCCTCACTCATTTCATTATACCCATTTATTTACTTCTCTCTATACTCGTTCTCTCTCTCTCTCTCTCTCTATCCAGGTATAATAGCTAGGATGGGCTTTTGTTGTATTTCTGTAATGGGTGCCTGAAAAACTTACACTGCAATAGCTCAAGAGATTTACCTTATCAGACTCAGCGAGCCTTTAAAAGTTTTGTAAAACTTAGGAGAGCCGCGGAACCGACCATCGATCGTTTAAAGTTTATAGAATTACCGATGGCCTTTATGGAGTTCATTTATTAGGAGTCACGGGACCGGAGTATTCTGTCGAGCATTTTGCCGGCGAGTGGATTAACGACTAGTCCAAAAAAAGGACCTAATTAATAAACCATATTACGAAGTAAAATATGGGGCCGGCCTTCCAGATTATTAATCATATTCCGCGCTAAGAGTCAGGGATTCTTTGCATAGAAACATCGTTATCCTGGATAATTAAGCTTTATGTTCATTAATCACAATACCTCGCCAACAAAATTATCTATAAATTTCCATACGTCGCCTGGCGTTTAGACCGTAGGAGACTTATTTGAAATCAAGTAGCGATCGTTGTTAATAGTTAATATTTCACATAGAAATAATAGTCCATCAGTATTCTCTGCGAATCTAATTCTAATTATACAATCTCTTCGGAAAAATAATTTACTCCTTTCATTTCTCATGCCGTATTCTAAAGTGATTTCATACGAGGATTTTTCTTTAACCCCTCAACAAAAAATAACTCATCAGTTATAGACACAGATACATTTTCTCGCCATCCATTACATCCACACAATATAACACATCGCGTCAAATTTCAATATCCAAAGTCCCGAATTTCCGTTCACAACAAAACCATTATTCCCGAGGAATCGATTATATACTTGCTTAATAAATTCCAAAGGTTTCACATTCAGCAAAAAGAAGCGTGTACTGCTATCCAACTGGTCAATACATTACTCAAATAAATAATATCAAATAGCAAATATCACACTAATGTATCCCCATGACCGATTTCCAATATTACTCGATCACTTCGCACGACGCACCGCACGATGTACGCATCGCACGATTCAGGAATCAGAGGTTCCATGTTAGACTTACGCTCGCATCTTTTCGATGAGGATCCCCGCCGCCATTCACCGCTCCCCCGTAGTCTCAACGAGAGGCTTTTTCCCAACACTCCGCGCCGATCCCGTAGCTCCCTCAGGAGTCGCGACGGATGAAAGGAAAGAACTTGTGACGAGCAATTTCTGGTTTTAACTCCTACGCCCGCGAGTTTCGTGGGAACCTTTTAGCGCTGCACGAGGAGACGGGCAAATGATTCTGGCGCTCACCCCTGCGTCTCATCTTTGAGAAAGGCTCCGGGACTTTTGTAAGTGCATTAGCTTCGAGACGCGCGAGGGTGTGCGGTGTGCAGCGAGCAAGGGTTAGAGGCCCTCCATTGTGAGGGCGTGAACGATCTTTGCCAGGGATCTTTGTACTCAGCCAGAGATCCCTAGGTGTGCTGAGCTAGTGAACCTGGCGATTTTTTTCGATGAGTAATACGACTTTAGCGGTAAACCTACCAGCCACTTTCTGGACATATTTATGTACACCATGTATATTCTTAAGCCCTGCTTTATGATTTAAATTTCGATAGTGGGAGCCATAAGTGACTATATATTAGGACACACGTCGAGCTATTTACGATTTGGCTGAGAGTTCGTAGTTGTACAAGTCGCAGACGTCGTATGATTAATACATACAGGTGTAAGATAAATAATTAAGAACAATTGGATGTAGAATAAAAGAGATTTATTGTCTTCAAGCGTATAATAAATTGATAACATCTTTATTTTTATTCCTAAATAAAGAGATATTGAAGAAATATCGTCGTATTGATGAAGTTTGTAATAATTTGACAGGTTGGAATATGGTGAAGGAAATTCAGTAACGTCTCTGATAGGACTTGTTTATTCATTTTTGGTCCGGTCGACATATGACATCTTTGACACATTATAAGCTAAGAGAGTAAAGAAAAAGGCTACCAAGAAGAAGCTCACATTCTGCGGTAGAATCATGGAAAATCTCAAAAACACCCTACTACAAAGTACAGTAATTTTTTTAAAAAACGACTGATCAGCCATTTTGACAGCTTTGATAGATTTAGTATCCTTAAACAGTGTGGAGGCTACGGTACTATAGTGTCTGAAGACTCGAAGTTCCACGCAAAATGCGTTTTTTCTAGTATTTACAATGCTGTTTTGCTGGTTTCGAATTCAGTTTTAAAAAGTGAGCCTTGGATTGAATACCATTAGTAATAAATGTTGCAAATGGAAAGAATAATATAATAGTTGAATTTTGCAGTGGTCCTAGTGAGCAGTAGATTATATAATACATATAGATTACGTATGCATGCACGCAGGATATTTTGCACTTCACAAGGCGCTTTTAATTCTCATAATTTTTTTAACAACATAATACGTGGTACTGTTTTGAATGTGCGAAATGGCATGGATTATACCCTGGAAAAACCCAGCACCAATTTGTACCAAGTAAACATAGGATGAAAGTAAACAAGTCGCCAGGAAAAATATTTTGAAATTGACAGTATAATCGTACACCCTCCACGTTCTAATACCACAAAGAACGATCGCTCTTGCAATAGTAGCAGGGTATTAAACTATTTCCAAATACTTGCAGAATATATTTCTATCGCCGCGCTTCCACCGAAATTTATGAAGCTTCTAACAGGTCGAAGTGAAGTTAACACTTTGCCCATCGACATTTTCCGCGCATACACCAAAACGCGAGCCAAATAACTTCAGAACCATCCTGAATATTCATCCGCTAAAACATTTGACTCCCGCTCTTTGCCGCCAACGGCAACAAAATGATCATTCCCAACAACCCGTAGACAACTATTATAGAATTAACAACGAATACATTCGTAGTCCACTGAGGACCACGAAAGTCGATGACGCGTAATATCGCACAAACCGTGGATCATGAGGCGAATTAAAAAGCCCATTAACAACGCTTCCGTCCTGATGAAGCGTTGATATCGCCGCGATTTGCGGCGCGGCCTGTCCAGAACATCCACGGCATAATCCACTCGCGACATAAATTGCTGTCAACGCCAACTTGGGTTGCACTTTCGCGTACCAGCGGAGAAAGGCGCACCCACCGAGGCGACGTTTTCGACTTGCGACTCGCCCCTCGCCCCTCCGGCCAGGGCGGAATCCGCGAGCAAGATTGATTTCACCGTAGCTTTCAGCCCCACGACGGATGCGCAAATATCTGTATCCAGGAGGCTCGCGTGTCGAGTGTGCAAAGTCGTTCGATAAATCGATGCCGTTTCGCTTTCGACACGGAACGCTGACTGACTGCTGGAAGAGATGATTTAAATCCTCCCTTTTTTCCCCGGACATTAATACTGTCCCGAGAATGGATCGATCTGGACCATTTTGTAATTTTGTAGCGCGAGGGGGATGGGGAAAGTGGCAACGAATGATGGAAGTTTACCCGCGACTTACAAGCGCAGGAGTGGCTGGTTGGTTTGTAATAATGTATAAATTCCCGGGGAAGCGACGGGCCGATTTGAATATGCAAATATTTATCGCTGGCGGAGTGCTCGAAATAAATAAAGATTTATTTTGTCAGCTGCGAGGAGCGATAATTCAACTACGGTTGGACCGATTAAAAAGGTAACTCCGTTGCTTTGCCCGGCGAAGGGCAATCGGCTGTCAAATTGGAATTCTTAAGAAGTGTGTGTTTGTAATCGGTAAAGTTCCATAAATAAAAGAAGTTAATAGCGTCTATAGGAATATAAAGTGAATATGAAAGGGAGAATCATTAGTTTTAAGCAGCGTGTCATTTTGACCTCTTATAGCATATTTATATCGACAATTTTGAGTTTAACACTTTTTTGTTACTTTAAAATTCTCAGAGAACATGATTAAATAATAGCAACAGTCCTTATCGATGGTTAAATTGTTTACACGTGCAAATCTCTCAAATAGAACCCCCATAATCGTCTCTTATCCATTAAACAGCCTTTCGTTGCATTACCTTCTTGGAACTCCCACGCGAATTAATCGATCTATCGTCCGCGCAGTATAATCTACAAAAAAAATACAATTACAAACTTAGAATCAGGATAACCTCCTCATTCTGACTTTTTTTTTTTTAAATCTCAACACGAATTCATCGATCTATTATGCACAAAGTACAATCCACGAGAAGTTAAATACAATTACAGACCTAAAATCGCGACAAGCTCGCAATTCTAACGCATCGAAATTCGAAATAATCAGCGTATCGATCTGAGCAAATCAACGATACTTTTGTCACTTTCGCCAGTAATGGGACCGAATCGTGCGCTTTAAATAGCCGCGGCGAATTCCGATAAGTCAATCAACTTTCCACCTACGCGCATAACCCGCCCCCGGGCTCATCCCCAAAGTTATTCTCCGTCCGTCCGATGGATCGATGCCGATATCCGCGGAGATTCATGCCTCCGAAAATAGAAAAAATACGCTCGCCGGGCTCAGAAATAAATGCCCCGTTTCGGGGGATGCAGGATGCGCGTTATGACGCCGAAATTTCCCCGCCCCGTTATTTTCCCCATTATTTTCCGCCGCGAATATTCCGGCATAAGGGTAGATATATGTCCGCGGGTATAAATATCGGCGGGTGTGTCATGTAAATTATCCGGCGCCCTGAATGCCAACCTAATAAATGCAAACGATCCATCGACCGGCAACGGGGCTCTCGAGGCGCATATCGTATTCATAGCAAACCAATCTGCTACTTGGAGGTATCTATACACCTCTTTGATACGATTCCAGCATCCTACGAGAAAATCGATGGGATACAAACGCGTCTTTTCTATTCCAGCCTTACTCCGGGTACCTATGTAAGCGTATATACCCATTGATTTAGGTATGTACCTACGTACCCACCTGGCCTGGCTTTTAGGTGATTGAGAAATGCCGATGTTGCGCTAGGAACTGTGAATTAAATGCACTTACGGCATACCACGTGACGTATGCGGATCCCCGGGGGCCAGGAAAATATCTTTCTGTATATCCGATATGTACGATATATCCCACTGATGAATCGATTACATCGATGAGGAAGCGCGAACTTGGAATGGCTCCCGCGTCTTTGCGTTCGTTACGATGATGAAGGAATTTTGAAAGCGTTTTCGTTGCGCAAGTATGTAATTATCGAGATATGGTTTATATATTTATAAGCTCGTATGCGTTGAATGGTTCTTTAAAAATGTTTTTTCCTTGTAAGAATGTAATTAACCTTTAACGAACGCGCGCATTTTTCTAGAGCAACGACCAGTAGATCGAGGGATTCTAACAAATTAATCGCTTTATTACTAGAGCATTTATTATGAGAGAGAAAGAGTGCGTAATTAATTTTCAGTAATAATAGATCGTATATGAACAGCTAGGTCCATATAAAAAGATACTCAAGTCAAAATTACAGAAAAATAATGGGGGTTAAAATAAAGGAATACATGTATATATCATATGTAGGGATATCACAGCCATCTTTATAGCGGTATTCGATTTTCTTAGAATATTTAGAAATATCGCGAATATGGCGTCATTCGTTTAGCTAAAGTTTAATATAACATGGCTCATCGCTCAGAACCTCAGACGAGTTAAATTGCCAACATCCCCTTTGTCTAACCGTGATTCTACGATGCAGTAATAACAGTGCACAGGAGAGGAATATCGTGCGATGTAAAACAGCGCTTAATTTGCCTCTACAGAAGTTAGACGCAATGATGAGCGAAGGTGCAAGAAAATTTCCCCGCTTCCTTTCCACATTCCTCCGCATTCCCTTTACGCCGTACTCCCGTCGATTTCCTTTTATAATCCCGCCCCTCCCGCCTAACGCTGCGTTCCGATGAATTTCTTTTCACATTAACTTAATCAACGTGCCTCCCATTCCGACGTCCTTGAGCCCCGAGCTCAATCGCGTCGGTTCCTCTTGCGTCCATTCAAAGAGTTCCGCGCTCACCTTTAATCCATAAACAAACGGCGATGCCGTGCCTCCAAGTTTAATTCCGCTCCAAGCCCCCCCGGAAACTTCGAAATACGTTCTACTTATCATAAAGTGGAATGCACGCCCCACCGATATTTACCCCGGCCGCTCGTTATTCCGACCGGATTGCAGGGCGCTCATTATGCCAATGGCATTCATAATGCAGGCGCAATCCAAAAACGAGGCCCGAACACAGCGACGTATCATATTTCTGCCAAAAACGCCAACTTTCTCCCAACTTCGAAAGCTGCTTTAGACACCGAAAGCAGGACCGTGGTCATCTGCGATCCTCCATAGCCTTACTTTTCCACAGAACCATTCAGGATGGCTCGTAAAGTAAGCTCCAAAGCGATGGAAAGCTGAAGAAGCCTTTTTTTATAATATCAGCCATTTTTTTTTAAAGTTATCTAAGTTCGTTTATATTCAAATCGAGATATTTAAGCGTGAGTTTCGATGGAATTAAATATATACGTATAGGGTATCAATGTGTTACGTCGCTTAAGTGTATCTGAGAGAGTTAAATTTGCTACTTCTATTGAAATAATAGCAATTATTAAGCAGATAATATGCGTTTTCGTCCCACAAATGGAGCTAAGCGACTTTCAGAATTAACAACTAGATTCGTTATAGACTTTGAAAGAGCCCAAGTCCATTCAACATGATTTAAAATGCTTCAAATTAGAAACACGATACACAATTTCTTTTATACTTCTTCACGACACTTCAAAATCACAATATTCGATTGAGGAAATCTAACTGAATAAATTACATAACAATTTCCTGCTCATCAACGTCTCGTATATTCGAGAGAAATTCAAAAAAATCCTGATGCTTCAAAACCACATATCGTAATAAATCCATCACGTCCTTCTATTTCACTGCTGTAATTCGTCTTATATTCTTCCAAACTGGTGTTAACGCAATATCTTCCTATTTAAATATTTAAAATAATCGTATCGTATCGAATATACTTAATAGTAAAATCTTGTTCACGGCAACCAACTCAACGCTCTTCTACACGTCGCTTAGCGAAAAAATAATCGACAAATGGACTTGGGCCACTTTCAAAATAAACGGCTCATATAATTCGCGCCCGAGGAATTCCAAATGGGCCTCCAGAGCGCTCGTTATGCAATTTTCATTCCCCCCTCTTTAATTCCGAGTTTTAATCGGGGCACAATCCGAAAATGAACGAGGCACAAAGCGAGAAAAGCGAGCGAGGCGTCGTTCGGAGGCAAAGTTTAAGCAAGCGGGGCTATCGTCCGTGGGCGGACAATCGCGGAGCAACGCATCGTTTAAAAATTGACGTCGGCCGGGCAACGTGTCGCTTAAAGGGGAACCTTCGAGGAGCGAGGTGTCCCTCGAAGATGAGCGACAGGCTCAGACCGATCTTACGGATCGACGCTTCTTAAATTTAAGGGAAAAAAAAAGTCTTCCAAGCAATGTACCAGCAACGACATCGAGGAAGTACGAATCGAGAGCTCCTTTCGCTCTTTGAACGAACAACGCGAGCCTTCTCGCCGTGAAATCCCCTTCGATAGGCCATTAAACGTGGCGCACCGCCATGTAAATCCCCGAAGAAACTTCGCGGACAATGGTTGGACAATTCTGGATTTGATTGCAGGGCTTGTTTTCGAGGATTACGTTCCGCGAGCCGCTCTTTGTTGGAGGGCCAGGAAACACGACCGGCCTGGAACGACTTCCGGTAAGGACCGGATTTAAGGGCTGCGTCCGGCATTTGGAAGCCAACGAGCACCGCTATCGCTTCCCATTGGCGCCGCAGGGGGATGCGGCTAACGGCTTCGATGTCGGTGAGTAAATCCTCATAGTTTATGCATCGCGGAGGCCCTGAAGGGTTTATTTGTATCGTCTTCGTCGAGCCACCCGACGGTCCAGTTTCTTCCACGAGTTCTTTTGGGTTCACTCTCTGGCATTGAAACGACACTGCGCACGATACGGTTATCGTTTGTACTTTGGATTATGATTTTAATATAATTATGAGCAGGCGGCAAGTGGTGGACTTTTCTAACTTTGCGAGGCATCGTTTTTAAAAGCTTGTGAATTGTTGATGGAATTGAATTAATAAATTCCGGTGTGTGGTGAGCGAAGTTATTGTTGAGAAGAAATCTGAATTTGTCATTTATAACTTTTTAGTAATTACGCTACGTAGAAATGAGGAATACTGATTTACGCAACGAAATTGGGGATCGTAGGAGCTAGAAAATACGAAATTCTTAAATTGCCAAGCGAGAAAGGAGTCTGGGTTTGTATATAGTATATACATATATAGGCGTAAAGGGTGTCAAGGAATTTACAAGCGTGTTCTGTATCTGGAAACTCGCGAAAAAGTCCCGGCAATGGTGTATTGGCGAACGTAATTTTTTTATTCATCACCCGAATGAACATACGGAGTACGTGGGGCGCTCAAAAAGTTGCCGGTATGTGGTTATTATTTGTAAACAGAATGCTATATTTATAATGAGTTGAGGCAAGCGTAAATTAAAAGGGTGAAAGCAGGATAGGGAAAAATGTTTTGACGTAAATGGAACGTATGCTGAAAAATGAAGCATTCGATTTACCTTGCTCTATTTTTATTTCCATCTTTCGGGAACCTTTTGAACGCTCTGCATAAGCGGACTAATGAATAAATAATAGCGGAAAATGTACAGCAGGAATTATATTGAATACACAACGAAGCAATGACCATGTATATAAAGCCCTCGAACTTCCAAGCTACTTCTGACTATTTTTGGAGAATCAAGTACGAAACATCCGTAAAAAAAATACTTAGAAAAGTGACAGAATTTTTAAACATACCTCCCAAATCGCAACTAAAACCACGAAGAGGAACTTTAAATCATCCGAAGGCCTATTAGACGTCTCGATCCACAAACCAATCTTCTGGCAGAGAAGGCATAAATGGAGGAAGTTTCTCTACCTCTATATTTCCCAAAGCCGATACTTCGAAGGCGATGGTTCACCGACCAAATCTACATTGAGAGATTCAGGAAGATACGAATGGTCCAACGTAGCGTAACCTCTCCGGAGATAGCTTTTAAGGACATTCTCGGTTTCTGTCCAGGCGATAGACGTCCAACCACCCTGGTACATACATCTCCTTCTCCCAGACAGTATACACAATGCATCAAAGAGGTGTATTCCAAGACCAATGCATTTTTTGGTCCCAGACCGTGCGCCAGCCCTCACAAAGAAAAGCACTGCTGAAAGGAGACGGGGATAGAGGAAATGCTGTAGATGATATCAAAGTAAATCGTCTGTACGTCCCTTGCACACATCTCGTTTCGGTAGAATCTTCAAAGGTGTCGACGTCATTTCAGGAAACCTTTCGGATGGGAGTAATCACTCCTTTGTCATTTTTGCCCCGCTGTTTGTCAGATTTCCTTCCTTCGCCACTAATGGTGATGTGCGTATTACAAAAATATTTTTAAGCTTCGTTAGCTTCGCTCTACTATTCGACTATTTTAGTAGGTTGTATCAGCCGCTTTGGGTACACCAAAAAGTCAAATATATCTTACACGCTTATTTATTTTAGACTGTAATGATGTGTGCCGGAAAAATATGATAATGAAGAATAAATAAAAAATGGAAAATAAGGAAATGCGATGTTATCAAAGTTACTTTGCAAATAACAATTTTATATCCCATAATAATATACCGTTTTCATGTAGCGATCTTGTATTTACTTCTTTTATGCTCTATACTTTTTCCTGATACATTTACGCGTGAATAAAACGTATCGTTACCAAATACACACAAAATATAGACTATTACTACTTGATAAAAATACGAATCCAGAATACTTATTACATCATCCATAGATTATAGTCCGCTAAGCAAAATACAGTCTGCATAATTTTGACATCAACTATACATTAGAACTTGCTGCTCAAGAGTGCTAGTACTAATAATCTTGATAAAAATAAATGGAATAAAATAGAATAGAATAAAAATGATTAGATTCAAAAATTAAAGTATTAGTAATCTTGAAAGATATTAAGAATATACAACCACGAGGAATGCACCTCTAACCTCTAAAACCTAAATCTCGAATATAGGAGACTTAATTCTGTTGTCTGTACTAACGTACTCGCGGTTGGTTAAACATTAAGGTATACCGGAAGGACGAAGAGGCAAAGATTAGTTCTCAGCTTTGAACGCTTTGTACCAACAGTGAAATCACATAATTTCGAGTAAATTCGTCGGTAACCGCTATGGGAATCGTGAAATCATAATCGCGGTTTATGCGCTATCATTATTGCGGACGATGATGCGGACAAATATTATATCTCCTCGTGGCCAATATTTGGGCTAATTATTTACCACAGTTTATAATCGGTTATTTTACGGCTACATCTTGTTTAAATAGCATGCGCTGTACCGGGTGCTCGAATTAATGCCTATATCGAACGAACACAACAGGTGTCACATGAATTTAGCTAGGAAATCCTCCAGCGTTCACTCTATACGCTCTCGATTTAACACCAAACATCTTCTTGATGCGTTTCAGCCTCGTATTCAGGGGTAACTGAACTCTTCGTGTAAATCACGGTCCAGACTTGGCTGATCAAAATCATTTTCCTTCACTTCGCCAAACAGTCCATCTTCTTATTCACGAAAACTACTTAATATGTGTAGCACAGCTCGGATGATCTAAAATCTTAATAAGAGTGATCTCCCTAATAGACGATTTAAGATGAAACAAGTTACTTCAAAAAGCATTTTTTGATACAAGCAAGAGGAGAGAAAGGACTCGATATGGTATGTAATCCAAAAACTATCTTGAGCAATAAATACCACAGTTCAAGTCCATCCGATCGCTTCAACAGTACAAGCGCAATCTTCTTGATGCTTCTTGTACTCCAATTAAATTATTTTACTTTTGCTCGGTGAACTGTAGAAGGATATTCGAAAGATAACGAAAATGCTCGCCTTTGTGCCCATATTTTTAGTAGTTTTCAGGACTGATTGGTCCATAGGTTTTGACCGTGCATCTGATATATCGAACGATGATTTCTGCTCGTTGATTAACACCTGATAATTCATGCTGGCCGCTTATAGTGCCTCTCAATGCACATGATTAGCTACGGCTCTTGTCCTGACTTTGATCGTCAACCAATTACGCGGCTCGAAAGTGCACTTTGGAGGGAATTTAATTTAGCACATTCCCAGGGTAACTTCATCGGGCCATGACGCGCGTATGCGCGGCAAAAAGTCAGATGTTCCCCGGGAAGAAGCTTTTGTGGGCCTGCATGAAAGTTTCTGGCGGATTATTCGTGAAAGGGGCGAACATACCCTTTGATTTGTTCTCCCTCTCTTTCCATGGTTATTTATGAAACGTTGATCGATACGTCACAACACATTGACTACGATGAACGGATTTTTCGAAAGGCTTTGCGGTTTCCATACAGGGCATTCGCTTTATGCCGCAGTAGTAATTGCCAGGGAACATTAAAATGTTTTTCTCATGCGCTTTTTGCTGCAGTACTAAAAGCTGTTTTAATCATTCTACCAGCAGTCGTTGTTGCGGTGAAATAGCAAACGAAATAATGGATTATCCTCTCCCCTTTTAAATACGATTTACGTTATGATCGTTGTTACTCAGAAACGCGCGTGTAAAGGACATTCGATGAAAATACATATTGGATGTAAAATCTATCTTACTACTTAGAACAAAAATACCATAGCTTCACAGATGAATATCACGCTGCAAACGAAATCTAAATAAAATCTGTTGGTTACATTAGTGTAATAATCACGTAGCTTATATAACTAAAACGCGTAACTTTGGGTTTCAAAAAGCATATTATCCGAATATTTAACATGGCGTTTTATCCATCTAAACTCTTCATACAAAGCTATCTAATTCTTTATTCGAGGAGGTAAAGTATTCTTTACCCTCGTAAAATTTTTGAAGTCGTACAATTTTATCAGAACAATGTCCTTCGCTACACTACGCTCACATTTTAATCGTGCGAGGAAACGCGCCCGGTGAAACTTTATCAGATATTCGATTTTCAATTCGATTTGCGCGCGGCAAGAGAATCGAATCGCCATAATCTTAGAACAAAAACGGAACACAGTGATAAAAGCGGATTTGAGGTGCAAAGGGAAGCATCGAGCGGCACATCGAGGCTCGTATCGATTCCGCAATAATAAACGAGCTTTTTAAAGCAAGGATTTTTAGCTTTTTCCCTGACACGAGGTCTGCGATATCGGCTTCCACGAGCCGAGGGACGCCAACCGAAATCAGCGGATCGAAGTTTTCCAATCTACGGGACGTTACCTCCTCGGGAGAAACGGATTTTCCTCGCTTTAGCGGAAACGAAGGGATATCCCGCATTCTGGAAGAAATAGACCAAAGTTCTCGTTTTACTCGCCAAGTTCGTAGGACGCATTATTAACCGTTTGAGAGCCCGGGAGAGCAATCGCGTATTTTCATCATTCCTCCTCCTTTTTTCATCGAGTGCGCGCTTAACTTTGACATAATTCTCGACGGTCTGCTCATTCCTCGTAACTATTAAGAGTACCAAATAAGAATGTGGTTTTTTTTATTGTTACGCAGTATTCACCTGCCCTCTTCTCACACCTTCCAAATTTTTTTAAGATTCTCTCGAACACTCGACTATGAGTATCCGAGATTTTTCGCAATTTCTTTATGCTGGACCCTTAATACTTATCGTTTAACACGTTCCTAACGCGTAAGAAATTCTTGAAAATACCTCTCTGTCTAAGTGAGTTGTTTATAAACAACGGTACATATAATAAATATCGAGGGACGTACTAGCGATATAATACGTACCTTAAACCAGATTGGAAGCGATTGATCGTCAAAAAATGAAACCGATCATTTTAAGCGTGAAAAACGTACGCGCAATTTGCCTCGTCGTATTTTTCATGAATATTCCACTTGGCGTGCTTCGATTTGCACGGTATGCACGCGGTATTGCAAAATACGCTGTACAAACAAACAAAGCGCGGTATTGAAGCACCGATAGGCCATAATGTCCAACACGCTCGACCTTCGACGTCCTTCGTCACTGGAATCGTCCAGAGAACGCCCCGATTATTCAAACACGAAAAGCGCGGGGATTTCAACCTTGTACGCGTTTATCCACGATCAAAGTGCCGCTGCTTGTGCGAAGCATTGCTAGCATGTCGGGCCGTGTTGTCTCGAGTTAAAATTATCACGGTGCAGTCTCTCCCGGCGTCCATCGAATTTCCGGTGAAGCGCACTTCGCGGAGGTTAAATCGAGGATTAAAAATACCGAGGGAGGGATAAAAGGGGTTGGCCTGCCAATCGAGGCCAGGGAACGGTGGTTTTTGAAAAACAGTTTCGCGAGTTCGGAATCGATCCGAGGGGAGATTGCATGCCCCGACGTGGGCGCAGACACGAGCGGGCGAAAGGCACAGGAAAGTAGCTCTCGAGACCAAACCATTCGGAGTGGCCCGGGCTTACCTTGATTCATATTGATCGAAGCCTTGAGAACCGAATGGAGGAGCGAGCGACTTATACTACCGCCGAGCCGCGGCCAGTGGTTGACTTTAATTTCTGGAGAATCGGGTTATTTTCATCGCTTCGGGGATTTAACCTTCATCCTCGCCGAGAACCCACCTCAGAAACCTCAGAAGGGGACAGTCCGCACAGTTTGTAAAGTTTCGTTAATAATAAGGCCTTCGAAAGTGATAGTAACCAAAACGTGGGCAGTGATATATATATTATACAAAAATGTCAGTATAAAAAAATATCTTATATATATATATATTTATATACAGACTTATCTAAGTATATACATAGTTATGTAAAATATATACAGATATTATGTAAATATAATATATATATAAAATTACGTGTTTCTTTTTTAAAAAAACATGCTCGGAAAGTGATAATAATAAATCCTATTTTATCGATCTAACTTTGGGCAAATAATGATACAAATATTTGGTAGAGCAGTCAGAAAGCGAAAGGACTTGGGTTCTCGATTCAGCTATTCGATAGCCCGAATTTTTTTCACGACCGCCTAGACCTGTAGTACCTCGATAATATCTAAGAATTTTCCCATAGACCAGTGGTGAATAGTCCATAAACAGTCTTGTGAACAGTCGAATTTAGTATTTATATACGATAATATTAATATTGCTGTTTGCTCGAAGTTAGATCAATGAAAATACCATTGATGAATATAAGAATATGTTAATTATATTGTGATGCTTGTACCAAAAGTCGAGCGATAAGCATCGGCTGCAAAAAGCCGATTAATAGGCTTCCGGTCGGTGTAGCGTTAAGGCAATCGTTTCTGTTTCTGCGCACGTACCGACCCTTCATTTCCTCCACCGTAAAGGGGATCGCGGACTTGAATACTTACGATCGAATGCGCCCGTACTTTTCTTATCATTCCGTTCTTTTCGACTTGCAAATGGAGTTTGACTTTTCCAAGTTTTTCCCGGGTTTCCGCGCTGAAATACGGCTAGCTTTCTCGAAATGCGATTGCACCGCGATCTACGGGAATGATTATCATTTGTGGGAAACTTTTTTCAAAAAAGGAAAGCTAAGATCACGAGGGAAACAAGAAAGGTCCCGTGATTATTTATGAAGAACCTCAACCACTTGATATTTCCTTTAACGAATACCTTGAAATAAACCCGGCTCGATGCTTAATATTTTCCTGCACCTATAATGTCATAAAAGAGACTCGGGATTACCTGAACTTTTATTAAATACGAGTTCGTTGCAAATATCTTTTATCGTTACGATTTCTCATTAATTCGTACAATGTAGAATGTGTTTATCTTAAAAAGAATATACTTCTACTTCCTTATCCTTTATTCAATGTAAAATCTCTGTACACTTCTTTAACTTGTTACGCGAAAAGCAATGTAAACCACGACTTCTTTTATTACACGCTAAATGTTTATTAATACAATTCTAACTGTATCTAACAACAACTTGTGACGACATCTGAAAAAAATCCGCCTCACCAGGATTATGCAAGCATAACGACATGGGCCATTCTCTATACTCCTATTTTAATACGCAGCTTTCCAGTCCGAAGGACAGGGCAGGAAAACGGAAATGGTTGATAAAAACGAAGAATGGACGGCGAGAGGTGCCGGACAGTGACAAAGGACCGGCGGAAACCCAGCGCGCTTTGATTTTTGCACATTTGGTCGCAATCTTCCGACATTTCTCACGTCGAGGCTTGCGCTCTCGTTGTACCGTCAGGCCCATCAATTTCGCAAGCATCATACGTCCTTCTTATCGCATCCAGGAGCGTTTGAAAGGCGCCGCGTCGGGCAGGAAACAGTTTTCGTTCTCCGCAATCTTACAAACGTCACGAGCTTCCAATGGCGCCAGAGCCGTGCGCAATTTGTCAGAAATTACGAGGTATTACGAGCCACGGACGGACGGCGGAAAGGGCGAGAATAAAAATAACGAGGCCCGCATAGCGTATTTCCCGAATGACGTCGGCTGGAAGAGCGTCACGGGCTAGAGGGAGGATCGATCAGTGTTTTCCTGCCTCGACATTCTACCCGCGGATGCTTTCCATCCAAAAAGGATGTAATACAAAAAGTCCCCCACCTCTCAAGCTCTCCTAGTATCTCGAATCCATAACAATTCGCAACGCGTAGAAGACCATAGGCCAATTTTACACTTTCTGCATTAATAGCGCGAGTCACTCCTGTGATTATATGCAGCGTGGAAAATGTATCTTCGCCGTGAAGGACATTGATTATATTCTTTAATTGTGAAATGAAAGATCGTCTGTATATTCAGACTCGATGGACTATGGGAAAGAATCGTTTCGATCAGAATATACGCGAGTTGGTTGGAATCAAATTTTAGACGATCCTCTAAATATGAATGGTACGATGTAAAACGATCGGATTAAATATCATTGCAAATCGTACAAACCGGTTGGGCCCTGTGAGCTACTCGTGCCAGGTATGCTTAACGCCTTGACATACAATGACGAGTCTGACTCGTCATTCGTTTTATGGGCCACCGTAGACTTTGACGAGCCTGTCTCGTCAAGCGCTTTTTTCGACATACGCTGTCCAGTATACAATCCAGTATACAAAACTATTAAATTATTATTTCTTAATGTTATTTAGACGTTCTTTATTAACACCAAACTGTTTAATAAAAATCCAAGAATAAAATGTATTCCTTCCCAGTTTTCACGCAACGGTTCAGTCGAGCGAAATTAAATGGTACTCTTCGGTCGCATCAAGTTCCATTTAATTTGTATGTCAAAGGGTTAATAAACCTCTGTTATTAAAGGCCGTACATCGTGTTGCGGAGTAAAAGCGATAAACAGCGGTACCAGGATTTTAGTTAAACACGAGGAGCGTCGCTAGGAGCTAGAGGGAGGATCGATCAGTGCTTTCCTGCCTCGACGTTCTATCGCGGATACTTTCCATCCGAAAAAAGATGTAATACAAAACCTCCCCCGCCCCTCGAGCTCTCCCAGTCCCCCGAATCCATAACACTTCGCCGCGCATAGATCCCATTTCAAATGCTTTCCACGATGCGAACTCCTCGCGGCCCTTCCGACCTTCTCTTCAAATTTTTCGACCCGATAATTCGATGAGCCTGAAACAAGTGCGATCGGCGAAAGGTTGAAGGGGGGAGGAAAATCGCGCGTGCCAATCGACGACGATTCTCAATCGCGACGTCGCAAGCCCTCGATCTGTTTGAAAAAGATATTCCACAGGTATCTCCCCGTCTCGCATTACCGGACCTGTATTCATAAATATCCTGCGCGGCGCAGCGGGCGTAAAAAGGAGGTAAAAAGGAGGAGAATAAAAATAACGATGGCCGCCGTATTTCCGGGACGATGTCGACGAACAAAAGCCTGGTTGGGGGAGGGGGGGGGGGTGGATTCGGTCCCCGCTTCTCGCCTCGATAATTCAGCCGCGGAAATATCCGCGGATAATGATGCGCCCGCCATTCCATCCGCAGTTTTATCGATACGCAGCGGCATGGCGTACGCGGACCCGCGATTTCGGGCCTCGCCGAAACTTTTATTGGACAGGCTGATTTATTGATCTGTTCAAAGTGAAAGTAGCCCTCAATCGTTTTGGTAAGCAAAGTGAAAGTGGATCCTCGATCGTTTTCGTGATCGATCGATTTGCATCGGTGTCGAGCGAGCTTAATTTCGTACCATTATTAATACTGACATGGTAATGATGGGGAAGAAGGTTAGCAGAGGGTGATTTGGTTATAATGAGAAATAGGATACATTCGTTAATCGTATTCTTTAGCGAGCAGCCTATTTGTACGCGTATGTTTTTAATTCTCCATTTGGTCTTATTGGAGTAGTTATCGTGGGGAAACAGCCATTTTCTAGTCAATAATGTGTGGCTCGAAAATTATAGGATAAGTATTAATTATTGAAATTGAAAATGAGATAAACATGAAATTTAAGAAATTGAAGGTGGTAAGTAAATTGATGATACTAAAAAAAAACGGCATAGAAATAAAAATGAGTGACATAATGAGAAGTAATAACCCAAGTGCTTTTCCTCAAATTCAATGATTGAGAGAAATAAATCTCCTTGACTTTTAGTTGCTATTTTAACCGTACATAGCTCTCGTATATAGTTCTACATCATCATGAATCGTCATCGTACATTGACCGATCTCATGAACGATGATTTCTATCCTGCTCTACACTTTCATAAGTTAAAACTTTAGTTAGAAGTTACACTTTAAACTTAACATAAACTTATGATTTTTTTGCGAATGCAGTGAATAGTTATCCCTCGCAAGCGTTGTCAGACACGAGTAACTATTTTGCTTCCCCGCTGTGGAGCTCGTTGAAATTGTACTTTATTCGAAAAGGTGCGCGGAAAGCTGGACGGGACGTAATGAAAGGAACATTTTCGTCGCTTAATTATTTCTTGCTCGATAAGAGGCCAAAAACCTTTGGTTATATAGGCTGATTTATTGTCCTTCCAGAGGAATGCACGGCGGACAGGTGCAGCAAGGTGCCGTGCTCCCACGGTGGAAAATGCCTGACGACCGGAGGCGATACAGCCGTCTGTCTCTGTCCTCTCGGATACACCGGCGACCTGTGCGAGACGAGGGTGGACCTCCAGGTAAATACGAACTCGAACTTCTTTGGTTTCTGCTCTTCTTACTCCGAGAAGTTGGATTTTATTCTTTTACACGTATTTACCCTCGTCTGACGAGCTTTCGCGCGGCGCGACAAACACAGAGGGTAGCAGTTAGCGCTGATTGTTGTTACTTTTGATCCCGCCTATGATCGTTTCTCGGTTCAAACAGTTGGTTTTATTTTTACGTATACAAGGATGTTCCTTATTAAAGGAATCGTTAAATGAGATATTTGTTTACTGATCTGTCAACGGGTAAATAATAATAATATTTGTTATAGTATTATAATAGTTAGGTTGGCGCTTGTGAAAGAGAAATCTTGGTTTTATTTTTTTTTGGACTCGAGTATTGAATTGAGATGCTTTAGCGTGGTAATATCTATGTACTTTTTTCACCACGTTTAGATTTATAGGTTTTAGTGAAACTTATTTATACGTTCTTTTGGATAATTTGTCCATCGATATGCGTTCGCTTTTAGTTTAAGAGATTGAGAAGATCGGGGACTGTTGATGTATAAGATGATTCAGTGAAGATAGCTTTCTACGATTTCTCCATACATCTATGGTCGAAGCAGACTGCTGAATTATTTAATTAATATATACTCATTGACCAAAAAACTCCTAGATTAAATACAAACTCGTCTACAAATATAATTAACAAATACAATATAATTAGATCGATAAACTTATCCTCCTCTTCTTTGCCAAGTGCATCGAGAAAATTACTCGGATTTATGCTCACCATTGCGTTAATGTTCGAAAAATTCACCAAGTCATATACCTATATATATATTTTGCGTATCATCTTACAGAGACCAGACTGAAATCGAGATGTCGAATCGATACGCGAATACACAATATACCGTGTATTTTTCGCTCTTCCAAGTATGAAAGGGAATGTGTTATTAACATCATTCCCCACGAGCAACGTGATTTGAAATATGAGATTATTATTTTCCCCCTGGTTTCCCACTTTTGATTTCCAACGGGATAGGATTTCTTAAGAAGGTCGGAAGTGGCTCATTCGATTTATCTTCCATCCGTTTAATACTCTCTCCACGCGCCCTGCCTGTCTTCCCGTGCACTTTCATTTCCATGCCAAACGCTGCTGAGTCTTTTCCTTTGCTTTACGCAGCCCGCGCACTTTTCCTCCTTTTCCTCTCTCAGCCCCTCGATATCCGCACTACGTATCCCACTGGTTTTGCACCTCGACCCCCCCCCCCACCCCGTTTACCCTCTTCCTCTTCCACGCCCCTTGCCCTCGATGGCATTCCCGCAAACCTATCGCTCTCAAATCCTTATGTCTCTCCCCTCGAACTTTCGCATTCTATCCCGCCCTCGTCTTGTGCGATCCTGAGTTTCAACCCCCTACTGGATTTTTGCATAGCTCTTTTTTTTTCACGAGTACATCGAAAGGTTTCTTTGGATGACGTTTATTTAACATTAGCCTAGTGAACTGATGAAAATGACGGGTCAGTGATTTTTTTTAATACCGTAGAATTATTTTTTAATCATTTCTGTAATTTCTAATCATTTGTAATGATAAATAATTAGAATGATTTATTTAATCGTAGAACTTTTGGAGGAGGTTATTTCTAAGACTTTTTATGAATTTGTTGCAGAGTGTGGATCAATTAATTAATATATTGACGCCTTTTTTGCGTTGTTTTTTTCCTTGAGGATATATTTCGTACATCTAATTACGTCCGGAAAATGGGTCGTGCTGCCCCCTTCAACTTTGTTGTTGGAAGGGTGGTAGGATCGGAGTGCCCTTGTTTTGCACCCGTTCCTTCGACGTACCTGCGAAGCGATACTAACTTAAACTGATTAATCATCCGCGACGTGTTTTACTAACGTGAACTGATTTCCCGTTGGAGATAATTTGCATTAGTAAAAATTGCTAAGACTTGACGATAAATAGTAAGAAGTACGCACAGCCAAAAGTGAGCTCCTTGAAAAAGTATGATAATGGATAAAAAACGCATTATATCGTAACATCAATCAAAACACGTTACACAAATATACCAATTCTTAAACAATTAGAATGATTTTTAGTCTTCACCCTTGCGTATATAAAGAGCGCCGATTAAAATCAAACACTGTATTTCACTCCGGATACATCCGCATTAAATCGCGAGGCAAGAGGTTAATAGATCATTGTATGCAAAAGCGGGGAAGCGATAAAAACACAAAGACGACCAGGCCAATGGTGGAGGAGGAGAGGGGGGAGGGCGTCGAGAAGTTTTCTGAAAAATTTTACGACGTGTCAGAACCTCGGGCAACATGCCCGCCGCTCACAACCTCGGTTGCATCGTTGCCCTCCTTTCCTTTCTGGCAAGCAAAAGCTACGCGTTGGCGATAAGACGACCCGACGGGTCTCCACAGGAAAGTGAGCCTGTGCTATACGAAAGACCGGCAACTCGAAGGACCCTGGGGAAAACACAGCTCTTACTCGCTACGACGTCGTTGGCCTGAATGCCTTCCCCCTGCTTTATACCCGACAAATTATAGCCTCGCCCTGGATATATTATAATTAAGGGATAACGGAGATTAAGGTTTAAAAAAGCGCGCGCGCGTATTCTACCGATTAGATAGTCGTCGAAGAAGTTGAAGTGCTTTTAACCCATTCGTGTCATATTTAAGCAGTTAATTTAGCTTTAAAAATCCCCCACAGAGTACGGAATTAGAATCAAGCAATGGCGACTATACACGTCGAACGCGGTAAAATTATCAATTTTACGGAAAATGGGGAAGGATTGTATTTTTATTCGATAAAATATTAACGATTAATTTCTGAACAGGTTATTGTTATTATACACTTATAAATAGTCCAAGAATAATAGAATATGTAGATAAGAAAAATTGAAGAAAGAAATTAATTTTAAGAATTTCAATTAATTTTGATGGGATATTTTTCGAAACAGGGCACTACACAATGTGGCATTTCGCAGGTCATACGCCAATATCTTGGCTCCTTATGAATTCCATTTTTTCAACAGACGGTGTCTTCGAGGGGGATTTACTTTCGATTGAGTAGCCGATATAAAATTGAGCAAATGTTTTGCGATGTTTTGTACGTAGGTTTGTTTTGCCATGTAGGTTTTGTGGATGTAGATGGTCGACCAATTTAAGAAATTTATGTTTGCTCAATTGAGCCACACCCCTCTATATAAAATACACAGCAGTTGTATTGGTAATATAAGGAAAACATACCACCAAATAACATTCTTGTTACACTTTATTCAAATTTAGAGTTTTTATAATCAATGGTGATTTTTTATTCTATACAATAAATATATCATGCACGTGAATCGCACCGCAATAGAAATTTTGTCCGATCTGTATACTCGTCAAATATGCTTAACTGATTAATTATCAAACTTGACTAAACGCTTACATTTGGATATGAAAGTTATGAGTATATATATGTGAGTTATATATATACATATGAGTTTACATACAGTTATATCTATACAACCATATAATCTGTATTGTAAAGCATCGCTTATATAACTTTCGTAATACATTGCTTATAAATCGGTATAACTTACCTCGCGCTATACAGCCTTGTAAGCTGCAACTGTTATATGTTTTATGTGCCATAATAATGTCGTGCGAGCACTGCTCGTTAAATGACGCGAATGGGTTAAAAGGAAAGAAGCAGATAATTATCTGCTTACGCAATTTTATCGATTTTCCAGAATATTATCGTACGCGCATCACATATTTATATATTATAATGATAACGGATATCGTACGAATACTACAAATTTTACTTAAACAGTATATGTAGACTACTAAATTTTATAATACGCGACCATCTATTATGTCTCTGATATTTTTTTGGTTTGAGAAAATACGGGAAAGGTCGTAAATCGCAACTTCTACGGACGAATTGTTCTGATGGGAGTATACGTGAACTTGTTTGGATAAAATTTTAGACGATCGTTTAATAATATAAATGGTACAATGTAAAACAACCGCATTTAATATAATTGCAAATCGTCCAAACCGGTTGGGCGGTGTAAGCTACTCGTGACAGGTATGCTTAACGAACCTCTGTTATTAAAGTCCATACATTGTGTTACGGCGTGAAAGCAATAAATGCAGTGTCAGGATTTTAGTTAAATGGCATGCATTGTACGCCGGGATAGGCCGGTAGCCAGTAAAATTATATTAAATTTGTTCAGGATGTACAGAATATGAAACAGAACCGACGACGAGCTTGAGCACAAAGTTGTGGAGCAAGTTCGAGTTTGAAGTGATACTCGTTAACTCTGGTCTTTCATGGCCGTTTGTCGGACGAGTTTAAGTTCGAGTTTGAGTTTGGTAGGGAAAAGCGTAACAATACATGGATGTTCATTACCCGGAAAAAATCTTAAAGGATTGATTGCCTTCGATGAAAATTCTTTGTTATACTTCAAGAAAAACTTCGATGACTTTTAAAGAATGGTTTACCAGGATGGAAGGTTTCAAGGGGTGCCTCGATCACAGGAATTTGCACTTTGGGTATGCATTAAATACGAGGAACTTATAAGTCAATTATCCTTAAGGAATCAATACGTGAGCCAGAAAATATAATATCTAGCATTAGCTCCATCATTATAATCGAAAATAAATGACTTGCGCGCGAAATTTTCATAACGCAATTTGTTACGAAGGCTGCGGACCTTCGAAAATGTTCGCTCAACGAACATTTTCAGGAAACAAAATTAGTGGACAGCTCTTTGTATCCTTACTAATTTTCCACTTAACGAGCGCGTGTTTTAATGGCTATCAAATCAAATTACCATTATGAGCGAGCGGCATACACTTTACGAACGAAACAGTGTCTCATTATGCAATTTCTTATCAATGAACCGAAAGCTCTACTGAAACCCGTTATCGCACGCCAAAAACGATACAAAGCAAACTGACATGATACTAAAATGAAAAGCAAATATTTTTTAGTATTCACAAAGCAAACTATTTCGCCCTTTTCAAAGCAACGCATATATATATATTGCAATCTATGAAAATAGTCCGCATGAAAAATAGAAGGGAAAATTAGTCCCTCTTTCATTTTGCCTTGCATCCATTTAGATTACACCAAGGCAAAGTCATTTTTGCAAAGCGAAAAATACGACCTAGGTCCCTTTCATAATAAGTGGCCCATATACCAGGGTTTTTATCCGGCCACGCCGCGGCCCCAAACTCGAAAAGTCATTTCCCTCTAAACCTTCGTAAATCACCCATTCTAGCCACCTGCATATCAGCCTCCAAAACCTGGACGGGCCGTCGCATCATCGGGGATTCTAATATTAAAAAGTAAACACGAGGAGAGCCAATTCGGCCGGACATTCCAGGTCGGCCATGGCCCCCGAAAAACAAAGGGCCAGGACGGAAATGATAAAACCCCCCGGGTTTTCCAGCAGGCTTCAATGGCGCTACATTTAATTATGAACGAACGCGAAAAGCCATATTGGAATACGCGCAATTTGCTGCCGGCCAGCGTGACAAAAGGCAGCGATGCACGTGGCCCCGACGCCGAATACACGCGAGGGATTATGCGCAGCTAGACGATATCGATTATGACAATGGCGGAAGCATTAACCCCTGCGAGAGGTAGACGACCAGCCATCAGATGCGTCTGATGAAATTCGCCCCCGATATCCGGCCTATATTACTTCCGGAATGCCTGGGAAGCGGCGTTTTAGTGCGCGTACGCAGCCTTCTTGAATTACACCCGGGTACCTTTGGTTTTAGCCTGACTTTGACGCCGTGGATTATGCTCTTTCGATGGATGTGTGAGGAAATTGAAAGATGAAAAGCGATAACTTTAATCTTTTGATGTACAAATCTTTTTTATCGTCGCGTGAGAATTTTCCTGAAATAATCGAAGGCCGCTGATAATAATAAGCGAGCAGCTTTTTCAAGGTAGCTGGTCTTTTAATGGATGGAAGAACATTGAATAGCAAATAGTTATTCTACCAGTCTGTAATTTTACTCGTAACGTTTTTTTAGTAATATACTAATACTTCTGGTATAACTTTGATTCTCTAATATCCAAATCTTTTATCGTCGCGCGAGAATTTTCCTGAAATAATCGAAGACCCCTGGTAATAGGTCTGATGTTCAAATAGTTTAGCGAGCGGCTTTTTCAAGGTAGTTGGTCTTTTAATGGATCGAAAAATACACTGTGCTATACAACGTTTCAACTCTGTTGCGAGTCTTCTTCCAGTATATTGCTAAAAAAGTTTAAGAGTAAGATTACAGAGAGAAAGAGAGTTTACAGAGAGAGAGTATAATAACCATTTGCCATTTATTTGTAACATTTTTTAGTGATGTACTTGAAGAGAACTCGCAACAGAGTCGAAACTTTCTATAGCACATTGTGTTTTTCAATCCACCAAGAGACCACCTTGGAAAAGCTGCCCTCTGAGGCCACGAGCATACTTCATCAGTAACAACATATCGAAGAGAAAGATAGCCAGGAGTTACCATGCCTTATCTCTATTCAAATGTTGGCTATCGATATACCGTCACTTGGTACACCTGCTAAAAATATGGCCGCCTTGAGGCGGACCTGGGATGTTATGCCAAGAAAAATACAATATTTGAATGTAGCCTTGTACACGATTTAAAGTGCCCCGCCTTGAGGTAGAGTTGAGAATTAGAGGGTTAATTAAAACGGACTTAGGAAACTTTGGTATTGTTCACGCAGTACTCGTATAATAAAGGACTTACGCGAAACGTGCACAGAACACTTTCAGACTTCAAAAATCTCCTTTTCGGATGGCGCTTAAACATAGAAACGCGAAGCCTGTAATAAATCAATGTAGATCTACGAATAAACTTTAGAAACTACAGGTTAAATAAAGACCATTGCTCAATCGAACTACCCAGAAAATCAGCTTTCGAGCCTCGTACCTGCATGGCATTTGCCAAAGAGTCCCGAGGTGCTTCCGGAATTTTCCTAAATTCCAGAATGTCCCTTCCACGAGATACTCCAGCGTGTCAAAGGTGAAACAGTATTACGTAAACGCTGCCAGGACTTTAATCACGGCCGTTTCCACTTGCCTTATACCCAGGATTAATTTCTTTAATAAGCAAAGTCTCAGGAGCCCGTAAAGGGAGCGTTTCCGGTGGACCTGATCCTTACGGTCAGTAAAATACCCTTTCGAGACGAAGCCGGCCACACGCGAGGGGCTTTGTACATACAGTCCTCTCCTCCTTTTATCCTCTTAACTGCCGGCAAAGGGCGCGAAACGGCCTGGACGATGAGCGAGGGGTAAAAATTTAACGTTACCGCGCGTAATACGCGGCATATGCGATCTTCCTGCTTTAATTTACTGGCCCCGGCATCAGCCTGTAGAATGTCTTTGTGCCGTGCTCAGGGCGAAACGATCCTCCTGCTTCGCTTGGCCGCCCACGTAAGTATGTCATCCTGAAAATTGACGCCGGTAGATAGCGGAGAAAAATAGGGCTTTGCGGCCCGAGGAGGTAATAACGTCGCTCGGGGACTTAAAGCGTGGCCCCGCGGCGTCGCCTTCCGGGACAATACGGGCGCCAAGGTTAAATTTCTCGAGCTACCATCGATATTTCAGCGCAAAGTATTTGCCTCCGTGGCCGACACCGAGGCTGATACAAATGGGGGAGGATTTGGGGGGGGGGCGCTGCTCGGTGGCTAAGGATGTCCTACGGATGCTTGTTGATCGTAAGAAACAGGAAGAGGCGAGGAAAAAGTGAGGATGGAGAATTAAAAGTGTACACTTTTGAAGATATAGAGAGATTAATATTACTCCTATCTTTTTCTATCTGAGGATGTCCTACGGTTAAAGCTTGCTGATCGTAAGAAACAGGAAGAAGCGTGGAAAAAGTGAGGATGGAGAATTAAAAGTGTACATTTTTGAAGATGTAGTGAGATCAGTACTACTCTTACCTTCTTTTATCTAAAGATGTCCTACGGTTAAAGCTTGTTGATCGTAAGAAACAGGAAGAGGCATGGAAAAAATTGAGATGGATAATTAAAAGTGTATATTTTTAAAGATGTCAGATATATCAATACTACACTGTGTACATACTACAAAATTTCATGATTCAACGGTACATAATGACTCTGCAAGAGGATGCTCGAAATTCAAAAATATATAACACAACAAAGTTACTCATGTCTTTTATTATACAAAATACCTCGCATTTCCTTCGCCACAATTTCTTTCCAATAAAATCATCAAAGGTTATCGATTATTTCCAGGATCATCTGAAATTTCATCGCCAAGAAAAACCTGCCAGAGTATCGATCAACTATCTACCATACAACACGCGTATTCTCTTACATCAAATATACGACTGTACAACAGTCTCGTACAACAAAAGACACTGTCCCATACAATTCTATCCAGCGTAGACCGAACAAATTTTACGATAATTATTATCAAGATTACGTCATTGTCCTTTTCATCCATATCCCCAGACGGGTGCTTCGCGTTCCTCCAAAGAGGATGACCCTAATAACAATTTCCACGCTATTCGCACGGAGCGGAAAGCCGAGCTGGGAATTCACGATTCGCCGATTTTGCCTTCAGGTGCCGTCCTTTAATGGCTCCTCTTATCTGCGGTATCCCGGCCTCGCCGATACGTCGCTTTCCTGGCTCGAATTGGCCGTCACCTTGAAACCCACCACTGCCGATGGCGTCATACTGTACAATGGGCACCACAGCGATGCTACAGGGGATTTCATCGCGCTGTACCTCGCATCAGGACACGTGCAGTTCACCTTCGATCTCGGAACGGGGCCAGCCACTTTAAGGTAAGTCGATCCACGGGTCTGTTCTCGCCGAAGTTCGATCCTCGAGGGCAATTCACTCGAGGGGTTTCCCCTGCCCAGGTGTTCCTACGGGTCCGCTTCGTAATTCCCCTTCAAATCCGCGGCGCGCCTAATTAAACGGCTTATGTACAAACGCCTCGAGAAAGGGGGGCTCGTGAAAGTAGTGGGTGTAGATGAAAGTTCGGGGTTGAGGAGAGGGGTTGAAAGGGAGGAAAGTCCGCCTCATCGTTCGTATTCAGCCCGCTCGCAGATGTTTGACCTTGCTGCAACGTCGATCTGTGTTAAGTAGTTTATATATATTTATATATGTACATATATACATATATATATATATATATATATATATATATATAGTTGGTGTATGGTATTTATATATGTATATATAATTACTATATACATTTATGCATGGTGTATGGTATATGCATATATGGACCGTTTATTTTGAAAGTGGTGCAAGTCCATTTTCTCTCGTTTCGAGAAAATTAACGGTTAGCACATTTGTTGATCAAAAAATATCGGTTAATATTACCGAGTGTGGCAATGTTTCTACTTGTATATTGTACAAATGTAAAAAGCAGTTGCCACTGATCTTAGCACCTGTCTATCGAAATTGGACTTACACCACTTTCATAATCAATGGCTACGCAATTTCTTTTATCGGCCAATATTAAATTGAACAGAGCGTTGCTATTTTATAAGGTATTAAATACTCACTAGTTATAAACAAAAAATTAAGCATAAATCACGTGGTATCTCATTTTTTTTTTTGAATGGACTTACACCACTTTCAAAATAAACGGTCCATATATAGTTTATACGTTGCACGATGTTTCTGCGCGAGACCAAACCATATTTCTTTATTAACCAAACCTGATTTTTTGTAGCCAAGTATCAAACGCGATATTAAACAGAAAAAAATACTAAGAGAAAAAAAATACTATGGGAAATAAAAATGAGGAGGACGAGTCACTCGTGAGTTACAAATCGTTTCAGTGTATGTAAAATAAATGGGAGAATAGTTTTAAAACGCGACTCAAAGAAAACGTCATGCGTGCTCGATTATACGAAGAAGGGAATGCATTAAAGTAGGGAATGAATGCAAAAGCAAACCGCGTACTTTTTTCTCGGTCCAATTTCCCCGACAGGTGATCATATTATTTAAGGATCGGTTACAAGCGGCGCGATAAAAACGAGCCGGTGTTTCCCTGTTATTTTGATTACAACGAATTTATAGGGGCTCGTTAACGAAACTGGACTCCGCGTCGGAAAAACCGAGTGACAGTTTAATCGGGCGCATCACAGCGGCATTCGTATCGATCCTGCTTCATCGCGAATTAAGCTTGAATATTCATGATGGAAAATCGGTACGCACGTCGCCAAAGGCGATTCCAGATCTGCCGTTTAATCAAGCCGACGGATTTTTCTCCATCGTCACCCTCATTATCGGGGAAGATTCAAACCGCGTTAGAAAAACGATGAAAGGCGATTACAAATAGATACGATCATTCCGCAAAGCCAAGCTAAATCGTGAAAAATCCACAAACCGTCCAGAACTGGTTATTATTGAATACGCATTTTGGAATTTGTAGAATATTGTTTTTTCTATTCATCGCAAAAGCGTCTAGTTCCGGTTTATATCGACACGAGTATTAATCGTCCACAGCATGCGTAATCCTTAGACGATTGGGCTGTTCCTAAAAATTGACAAAAGCTTTTAGAGCTCTAATCCATTTTCCGGATAGAATAAAAAAAACCTGGAATCTGAATGCAGGCTTCGGGGATTGATGCTCGCTATTCGGAAATGCGAGGCAAAATATTTTTTCTCGAAAATTTTCGTGCCGGCGATACAATAGTGATGGGTCAACATTTGAAGAATATCCGAAGCTTGCCTGGATTTTTTTTTACGAGACTTTTATGGATATCTCGTTTTACGATCTATATAAATGTTCACAAACACCGCCCTATTGGAGTCGCACGGGCTTCGCTCGATATTATGTGTACCAATGGGCTGCCTTTCCATTTTTTTTTTCCCCACCATTTATAAAACCCTTCAATAAACATGGTTTTCATACGCATCAAATCCCGCACGAGTGTAACTGCTTGGGCGAAATAATATCCGTGGGTAAACTTCGTTCGCATTCATCATGTCGGACCCGTAAAATCCCTCTGTTCTTTACACTCACCCAACTTTATAATCGCCAGAACCCTCGCCGACTTTTCCCCTGATATTGAATAACGTCGTAGAAAAACTCCGTTTCGGAAGAAGCGTCAAAATCGTTCTCCTCGAGGATTTTATCACTAGTTCGACGCACTTGATTTGTGTTGTATAGAGATCGAGATGAACAGCTCGATACAACTCGCACACTAATAAACTTACTGACATTTATCAAAATATAACTTGCATACTAACAGAGTCGATGACATTTATTAAAAATACTTTTGGTATAAACAGTGTATCGAAGGTGTAGGACGTGTGTAAAATCGTCTGATCTGCTCGAGGAGCGGGAAAAGACTGGCGTCGAGGAAATGCTCTGTGCAGAAAACACTTGAAAAGCTAACCGGGAATATTTCATTCAACGTGCTTGTCCGGGAGTTTCCTTTATTATATTTCTCTGTATTAATTTTTGATGCCAAGCGATAAGGTACTTCGATCCATTTTCTTCGTTCCTTTACGTTTTCCATCCTGCTTAGTGTACGAATTTCCACGCTAGTAACGCTTACGACAGAAATATCGCGGGTACCGTCCGATCAAAAGTCGGATCAACTTGAAATAGCCGATGGCAAACGGTCGTAACGAAGAGGGGATATTTATTTCCAAGTAGCTCGCGAAGTAATAGACGGTGTCGGGAACTTTCCACTCGCATTCCATTCGTGGAGCATCGGCGAGCTCGAACTTTCATCGAGCATTCTCGCTCGCGAGAGTGTAACGTTAATCATCAGAGCGCCGTGCGCGTTACACGGATATCGGCTGCCTTTAACTCGATGAGCATCGTAACTTTCGTATTAAGCAGGCTTTTTATTGTTTACCAGACTGTCTAAGAGGCGTTTCAGCCGGCGCTCATAAAACTTCGAGCCTCCGGGCCCTCGACTCTTTACGCTGTCGTAAAGGCTCTGTTTCTCGAAAAATAAAGTTTCATCCACCTGTCGCTCTCGTAAAGTGCTTCGATGGACAACTCATACGCGTTACACGGCGACATCGGCGAAAATAATATCCGTTGGCTAACTTTAATCGCGTTCGCCTTCGTTTCGCACATTGACAGCACCTTTGAATCGCAGTGGTAATTTATTCTCAGGTCTGTACACATGCTTTTCCGAGATCAGAAGTCCTCCTCCTCGAGGTTTTTTATCGAGACACCGCTGGACACTGGCGCCACATGTCGCGTCCTCTCTTTCGGCTTTTCTTTTAAGCGATCGAAAGTGCGACTCAACGATCAGCAGAATTTCCTGTCGAACACTTTGTCAAAGAGATAGGAAAGTTGTTTTCTTTTTTTTTTAATTTATTTTTGGCATCGATTGCTAAAGCCCAGGACCTACTGTTTTATCTTTTCCAGTTAAAATTATTAGTTTTTAGTAAGATGATCAAAGTTTGAAGAAGAACAATTTAGAGATACTTGATTGGTGGAAGTGGATTATAGAGATGGTGCCAAATAACATTATTGGGCTGGAGAGGGTTAAGGTACAGTATACACGTCGTATGGAAAAACCAGAGGTGATGGGCGGGATTTGAATCCGGGAGCTCTTTCCTTCCTAAGACCATGAGCACTTGCAAGATCTTGTTGCCATGGTTACGAGCATTTACGATGTTTTCCTGATGAACGGATGGAAATTGTCTGGAATATGGTGATACGAGAAGTTTGAAGGAGGATTTCTGTAATCTCGTATTACTGTTTAAATCAGCTCAAAATATGAGCAAGTAGGAGATCAAAATCCTTGCTCTTGCATATTATGAGAGAGAATACTTTCAAGAGTCCTTAAGGTATCTTGTTATTTATATAAGCGGACTAAATTACTCGCGCGTTTATCCTTATAAAATGCTCCCTCAGCCTCGATCAATCATTTATTCTATCTTTTTGAATCCTAGAAAGTTCCATAGTGAATATATGCAGTCTGACTTTTACATATCGCTACACAAAGTATCAGGCATCATGACTGCCAGGCGCTAATAAAATAATTTGAACAAAGTACAGCGAAGTAAAAGGAACGCATCCTCGAATCTCATCGAATTTAGAGCGAGGAAAAGCGAGATACAAAATCCCTTTTGAATCAAGATTGGACCGCGAATAATTAATCGGATATAATTTCCGCTATATGATATAATATTTGAAGCGAGAGACGATGCAAAGAGCCTTGGCGCGCGAGGATATCATTTAATATCCAGCTAATAATTTCACTTTTATGCCCATTTATCGTACGCGTGTCATACGATGTGGCTTCGCATTGCGGAGACCGTGTGGGTATTTCATATCGCGCGACTTTTCCATAATACAATCCACTCGCGATACGCCCGATTACACACTCGACGTGCGCGATTTTCACGCGTCTATCGGCCGCAGTTTTGTCGGATTTCACGTCGAGTTACGTGCCTATCGATCGAAAATGCTTCGCGGGCCGATTCCGAAATTACACGGCTGAAAGACGATGCGATCTCCCGACGAATGGCGATAAGCGCCCGATCGCCATCGATGGACAAATGACAATGCATCCTGGATAAAAGAGAGTGGCGAGATTGAAGGATTAATCCGCGTCAATTACGAATTTATACGAGGCGCGTATAAGGGCATCTACGCTGGAAGTCCTCGTGATTTTAAATAAAAATATGGAATAAAATAATTTCAATAAAATATCTCGATCAAATTGAGGATACTCTCAATCTATTTAGATCGAAGAATTGGTGTACAGCACGATCTAAACTAGAGTAATTATACACAGCCCGAACTAAGCTGGTGCAATGGCATATTCTCGAAGTTAAGCTCGAGTAATTCCATACAGCTTAAATTAAATTGGAGTAGTCTTACATAGGTGGAAGTCACAAACTTACAAGACGGCCTGTTCATTGATTAAACGAGGATAATAAATATCAAATAGAATGATATACCTTTGACTCGATTACCCTTTCTATTGATATTTATTATCGTCGTTGGTAATTTATCTATATCTGTCTTTCCAGTAATAACACGTATTACACTTTTTAAACGAATATTTAAGTAAGGTTTAAATAATAAGAGCTTTTCCACTCGTATTTCTATTAGAGATATTTTACGGTTTTGGAAATTTAATTTTATAGAAGTGAGAATCCTGTACAACTCGGTGAATGGGTTGAGGTGCGAGTTTCAAGGACCGGCCGTTTAGCCTCGCTAGAGGTGGAGGATGATCCTGCGCAAGAAATTCTGGCTCCAGGGGCCTTTACACAATTATCACTGCCATTGAACCTTTATCTAGGCGGTGCGCCCTCGACTGACATGTATTCACCTAAGATGAAGACAACGGCCAGTTTCGTCGGCTGCGTTCAGACCGTCATTTTAAACCGCCGTGAGGTAACCTTTATGAATATCACACGTATTCACAGTAAGATTCCTCGTCGACGGAATATCTTAACGCTTAATCCTATGCAATCCTACGTCGAATATACTCTGTACCTGAAATATCTTTCGTCCATTATTTGGAATTATTATGCAAATACGTTCTCGGTTATTTACTTATCTCTAGTTTTTAGCAGAAATTTTTTAACGCGCAAAGTCCAATGACCGATCAAACTGTGTTTTGAAGCATGTTTCAAATATAAGCTCTAATCTGAGTTCGTTGGTGCGAAACGAATAAAATTGCTCGGAGCTCGAAGGATGTACACAAATAGTACAAAAGCAGGTGTTATATTGATTGTTCGTATCTTCAGCTGATGCGCAATTTTAAATGACATTTGGCTTATTTTTCTTTTCCTTTTTCCGTGCAAAGTTCAGCGTACGGGGGCTAGAAGTAGAGCAAAGTATACAGTGCGCGTTTTGTCCCGGCAATTAACGTGACACTAAACTATGCGCCCCCGATTAATGCAGGCAATGCGACAAAAAAGGGATCTGGTTTTGCCCGGGTCAAGCGGGCATTTCGTTTTTATCACTCCGCCTGCATTAATCAAGAATGCACAGTCTAATTTGACAATAACTTGCTGTATGAAAAAAAAAAGGGTCGATAAAGATACATCTGCCAGCCATTTAGAATCCTTTTACATATCCGCACTGCTGTAATTATAAATCCTAGTGGCTATACAAAACATTCTAATAAAAGTGCACGAATTAGAACGATTATAAATCGGATTCACTCATACGAGAGGAAACAAAATATACATTAAGTGCATATAGTATCGTCGCGAGATTTAATCAGATATTTATTCGATGAAATTCACTTTAACGTGTTACACTAAACACAAGGTTCAAATGCACGATAAGAAATACGATCTAAATCCAAAAAGTAGACTAACTCTCATACACGTGCTTCCAGTTACTCTCGCAATATCATTCTCACCTTAAAATAAATTTCTATCACTTAAGTATTTCTAAAAATAACACGTCCGTATTTTATAAAGAATCGAATACCTAAAACACCAGTTCCACCTTCACTAGTATTTATTCGTCGTCATAATTGATCTAAGGCTCTATTACACCTATACTATTCCTTTCGTTCTATAAATAAATAATGATGCACGATATACTTGATTTGCATTATTTTATTGAATTATACATATGTACAAGTAGAAAGCAATCAAAGGATAGAAACTAGAACATTCAAGAAATTAGGTTCCACCTTTGTATAAATATTGTCAAATAAAGCAGCAGTGTATAGATAGAGGAAGACACCTTTGGGACAAGCCGATATTTCCCGCCTCTTGCAGCTCTCAAAAATCCTCCCTCTCTCGCAGGTTGGAATCCTGGCCGAGGCACTGGGCGGGGTGAACGTAGGAAACTGCGGACACGCCTGCGAGGCCAGGCCGTGCGGAGACGCCGAGTGTCGGCCCCTCAGAGAGAGATTCACCTGCAGGTGTCGTCCAGGAGTCCCGCATCCCTGTCCAGCGCCGGACGATAACGCCGTGCCTGAGAGCTCGCCCACGAAATCAAACGTGGGCGCGTCGACGAGATACGAGAGAGCGGTGCCCAGCTTCTCCGGCAGCGAGAGTTATCTCCATTACAACGACGCGGACACGATGAAAAGGTACTGCCAACCATGGCTTTTTTTTTCTACGAAAAATGTCCCATTGTTCCACGTACGATAATCACGCATCTCCTTGCACTCTCGACTCTGTGGCGTATTTTGTAGAGTTTGGACCGGAAAGTTATCCTTTCGCGCTTCGAATGAACGTTTGCACTTCGAGTTTCCTGGTTTTTTTTTCGAAATTGAATGACTCCCTTTGAAAATCGTATTTGCTCTTTTGTGATATGGGTCCTTCGGCATCGCGAACATGTTCGATGCGAAGTTGTTGCGATGGAAAAATTTGATCGCGCGCGTGTAGTGGTGATCGAGCGGAGAATAATTTGAAGTACCAGGAACCGACGTAAAATGTTGATTTGCAGTGAGAAATATTTGTGTATGTACGCACACGTACTTTATATACGAATTGATCGATAATACTTCCCCTGCTCCTGCGTAGAGTTACCTTATGTACATATTGATAAAATAATTATTGCAATCTGTAAAAGTAATAGTCGCGATATAAAGATTAATTACACGAGTCAAGCGGCCACTGTTTAAAGAATTAGCCAAGATATTCCTCGCGCAAAATATAATTTATGAAAAGACTTCTTCGATAGAAAGAAACGTACGATAAACCTGAGTTCCAAGAGATTCCAATTCATGTACAAAATGATAGATTTCATTTCCAAAAGCACGAGGTGGAAAATCTACATTGGGTTAACGTCTAATGTACGCACAACACGCGTGCGTATACATACATATGTACGACAAGCACAGTGGACCTATGCCAACCACATCAAATATGCTGTACCAACATTACACGGACAATCGATGCAAAGCCGTATTTTACCAATGCATTCGGTACAGATATAACCGTGCATAATGCTCGAGATTGATTCGCACAAAGGAGACATCGGCGTCGAATTAAAATGATTCGAGCAACTCGTCGTTTACGGGAGGATCACGCTTTCAGGATAATTAGCTACAGAGTGGACATCAATATGAGATTTCGAGCCAGCAGCAGCAGCGGCCTTTTACTCTGGAGCGGAAGACAGTCGGATCCCCAGGAGCAGAGGGATGAGAACGACGATTTTCTTGCTCTCGGTCTGGACCACGGTTATCTCACCCTCGCGTACAACCTGGGCTCCGGGGAAGCGGTACTGCGGTACAATTTAACAAGACTGGACGATGATTTATGGCACCGCGTCCGGGCAGTGAGGTATTTATTCCTTATTTATCGCCCCTCTGCTCATCCACAAAACGCACGCGGTATCGTAAAACCGGCGGAATAATGATATTCTTGTCAGAAATACCTGGCCGCCGATTAACTTGCGTTTGATCCTTAAATTTCCTCTTAGTTCGCGTTGTTCTTAATTATAAATGTTAGTTAACAATTTATCAATCATAATTCTATTAATTGTATAATTCATTGATTATGATCTTTAACTAATAATAGTTATTAATAGTTTCGAATATATATTATTACATCGATGTGCGATACAGAGCTTGACATGGTCGAAGATTTGTCACCCCCAATATTCTTCGAGGTCTTATGTAAAAAATTCATGAAATACACAAAGATTTATATTTTGCATGGAGAATGTAACGCGTGTTTCAGAAACGAGCAGTGGGCATCTCTCGTTGTGGACAGCGGTACAGGCGTTTCGGCATCGTCTCCGGGACAATTGAGGCAATTAAATACCGATACGGGCCTCTATGTCGGTAAGCTGATAGAAACGATGCTTTTTAAAACCTAACTTTGCTTATATATATATAAGGATGAACTTTTTGCTGATCCTCGTGCTGTCTGTGAATGTTTAACCCAGTAACAGTTTATCCCGTGACAGACACGGGCGACAGTTCAACATCATCCGAGAATGCAAGACGATACGCGTATTTTTTTGTACATTTTTTATTACATATCGAAGTGTTTGCGAACATAAAAAAACTAAACATTTTTTAGACCTGAATTCGTAATTTTACCACACTGTGAAGGGATTAATAATCATACATGAGCAAATGAGGAACATACCGTGCGCAAGCATTTATGGACAAAAGGCAGAAATGATGGGTGAAACGGTCAAAACCAAAATTACCGCAAAAGCTTGTAATGAAAATGACCTACTTCTGGAAAGCAAATATATATCATATATAGCATTTCCGCACGGTATTGTACGGAAATATATATATAATATATTTAAATATGTATAATGTAGTTCGGTACAATACCGAGCGGGAATTCTATTTCGCTTATATGCATATATATACGTTGCAAATCCGAAATAAAGTGCAGAATTGCTCATTATCATGATGGACAACATCGTGAAATTCGGGATATTAGACAGAAACGCGATTAATGCGTAAAAAAAAAGTATGATTTATATGAAGGATTATTTGAGTCGAGTTTATTAAAATATCTATGTGGTAATGATAAAATAAAATCTATGTGGTAATAAGACGTACTGTGACCATGGCTGCATGCAACGAATTAACTTTATTGTATTACTGCAGTTTCGTAAGCACTTCATTTCGCGCACGTATCATTGCTAGCACGCATGTACGTGTATCCAAACTTTTTATCGCAAATATTGCGATAATATATATAAAAGATATAAATAATAATGCAAGATGAAGTCACTCCTTTGGAAGTCCATATATGATACATAAAAAAAAAAAAAAACAATTAAGTATTGCGCAGTAACGGATTTGCAAAAATGTCGCGAAATTTGAAGGAAATAAAAAATACTATCAGTTTAATGCACGTTCAAATGTATCGGACACAAAAAAGTGCTTTAACACTAAAATGACAAAAGTAGCTGTTAAAACAACCTACCTGTAATTTCTTATAAAAATTCCCTGCATTCACGACGTTGCATCTTCTACAAATTTCCATAATTTGATTGCGATACATGAATAATTAAACAGATCCGGCTACATTCCCTTTTTGCCAACCTCTTAGATTTATAAATATTCCAAATGTATTCAAACACATGAAAACAGTAACTGGTAATTCTAACTTTAACCCTCTCCAACGCACGCACCCAATTTTTATGCAATTTACCTATCGTTTTCCCTAGAATATATAAATAATCGATCAAAATTCTACGCTATTCTCGCCAGATGAACTTCCATCGGTTACCCCCTCCTTTAACCTCCCTGTAACGATACAAAAGCTGGGATCAAAGCACAGCTAGATCATTAAGTCAGCTAGAAATTTGCATTATGGAGGGTTCAAAAATCGCTCGAAGCCCGTAAGAGGAGACACACGTCGCCTCGCACCTTACGCCTTAAAATCGCATAATATTTCCGTTACTCCTTATTTCTTCAATATTTTCATTCCCCATATCCAAAAACATACATTATGGTAATCAAATTATGGCGTTATTCGATGATGGTTTTCAATAATCATTGATTATGATTCATTCGCCATTGGTGAATAAACAATATATACTGAAAATAAAAAATATTTCGATCAAATTCTGGAGTGGACAAAGTAGTAACAATTGTATCGTGTACTATATTATAATATGTTAATACACCGCCGACAAGATCCATATTGCGCGAAAAAGTATTCGGTCGCCCAAAGATCGCCACTGCCGGCCGCATGGCGCTCACGCGAAGCGCTTCGACTTAGAGAGGTTAGCAGTCAAAGGGTTAATCCTTCGCAGGCGGCGCACCGGACATCGTGAGGACGACAGGAAGCAGATACACGAGGGGCATCGTCGGGTGCATCAGCGACCTCGTCCTGGATTCCGACTTCTCCGTCGCCCTCCTCTCACCTGCGCAGGCGACCAACACACACTCGTGCATCCCCTGAAAAAGATTCGCACCGTCCGACCTTAGGTGGCCGTGGTACGAAGGCGCGATATAACGGCTCCTCGTTGCTGGCAAAGCCACACCAAAGCCGCGCCCGGCCGGTTCAATCGGCATCGCCCCGTGTAATTAACGACGCCGACGAACGGTCGAACCACTTTTGTACAGACTCATCGACCGAAGAGATTCTTGCCCCGTTGAGAGAGATCAGGATCAGCAGCACGGGGTGCCGCGACGGCCTTTGGGCGTTTGGGCGCCGGCGTTTGGACGTCGGCAGACGCAGCTTACTGTAAATATTAATAAAAAGTCAATCCGGGAGACGACACGGTCGACGCGCGGCGCGCCTCACCCGCTTTTCTTTCCCCCAGAGCCGGCAAATTTCCTCGCGGGTTGGAAGTATGTATCGTTGGTTCGATCCTGAGAGAACCCGTGAGAGGGATGCTCCGATTGGCTGGAGGAAGAGCGCGAACCTCTGCTCAGACGTGTTTTCTAACCGAGCGTTTCATTCGCTGAGCGGTCACGCACGCTGATTGGAGCGCTTGATAGAGACGGTTGATGGGCTTGTCGAGAGGGAGTGAGATAGCGTGAAGTGAGCGACGAATGATCGAAGCATTAACGTATGCATGGATAGAATCGTGGGAGATGGAAACGGTGCATCGTAGTGTTTTGATGGATTCCTCGTAAGCACGGGGATGCTGCCTCTTTGCAACTTGTCACGTCGCAGTCTGAGTTTGAGGACTCGAGGAGCGTTAAAATTGGGAATAAGTGTGCCCAACGAGATACCCCCTTTGCTCCTGCTCCTTCTCAAAGGTTTTCTCAGGTTGAGCCAACGGTAGATAGTCAGGACCAAGTTCCTCTTCTGGACGGCGCACAGCGATCTGTCTGTCGATGATCTAGCGGAACAAAGGTCCGAATCGTTACCCATTCGAAATGAACGAATCTTCGTTATACCACGGACTGCTAGGTTGAAAGTATGGAGTTGATATCGAACGAGACTTGATACGTGTTTTACAAAGATAACGGTCAATCAAACAAACGCGAGCCACTTGCTTAGCAACCGATCGTTATAATGTCGGCTAAATATCAGAAACGAACCGTCGTTCGCGAGTATATTTGTTGTTACTTTGAATAATAGATTGCAGACATACAAGCGGTAAATTTAGCTTGAATCCTGCGTATCTTAATATCCAACACGCAAAAACGAAATACGATCACCCATAATAACGGTCAGGATTTTCAATAACTTTCATTTGAAAGGTGCCTCGATATACAGAAAGCTTGTGGAACCTAGAAAGTTCTGCACCCTTTATTCTCTTTCCTTTATAGCAACCGCGAATATCTGCACTGGGGACTTTCGAAAAGGTCAACAGTAGCTTTTCCTACACGATATAGGTAAAAAAAGCAAAGTAATAAACAAAATATATACGCCAACGTGAGAAATCAAAAGTAACCAAGAGCTACGAAATTTTATTTCAAAACCCCCTTGAAGATTTGCAAGGCTTAAGGACGATGAAACAATGTCAAGGGTGTTTTCCAAAGCGAACAATAAGCATTTCCATCCCATCGATGGCCTGTACACGACCTGCGACTCTTGTTCTGCTAGATTATTAATACAGCCCCCTGTGCGGCGGCACCCTTTTTCTCCACGGTCACCATCCGGTCTCCTACGTAATCGTAAGCGGTTATCCTCGGTCGGTTCTCGCGAGTCACACGTTCCTACGAGGGCCAATGGAAGGTTGCCGGGCTCTGGGAACACCTCTGCGTACGAGCGTGAGCGCGCGCGCGCGCGACCTCCCTCGACCGGATTAAAAACTCGACGGAGCACGTCTGGAAGACGGCTTTCGGCCTAATGATAAGATAAAAGTATGTAGAAAGCACAACCCCTCCGCGTCAATTTTTATTACACCCTCCGACCGGATATCTCACCAAAACTTTCGATTAAGCGGCACCGATTTCCGCGAGGATTTCAGGCGCTGAGTGTACGTCCAAAATAGCACCGTGGCACCGATCGGGCATCGTTTTTATGGCTATCTTCGTAATGACGCCTCTTACTTTTCACGCGAATCAATATTATTCTGGCGGCCCGATTTACGGCCGCGCAAATGCGGGCTGGTTCGGTTAACTCGTCTCGATCTTTGAGAACGCTCGACGAGCTGTGAGAATCGAATGATAGCGTATAAACATCGGTTAAATGAATGTCCACCCTTCTGGGTTTCTTCGTGAAGGATTGGGTTAAAAGAAATTCTGGAAGGACGCTGTAGATTAATAATCTCGATTTTTGGCCGATTCGCGTCGGCGTAGCGAAATCGAGCGGAATGCAATATCAAAAAAATGATGGAGTCTGTGGTATCGATTTTGTTCGAATATCTTGGGGTACCTTGTAATGCAAGAATAACTTCTAATGCAAAATGTACTTTCAATGCAAAAATAACCTACAAAGTGGTATTATCGATAATTTACAAATTTCGAACTACGCGATAGGCGACTTTCAAGGAATTCGATGCGATCGTCGAATTTTTCGAAATAACAACGCGGATCTGTATTGGTACTCGTAAACGGCTCTTTCGTAATTCACCCAAATACGTAACATTATCAGGTTGGACCAATTCGCGATGGAGGCATTTATTGACCTATGGTTGTGTGGACCTTTGATGGTCTCATGCTCAGTAAAACGCGTTCCCAATGCTCGACACCATATTAACGAAACAGCCTGCGCATCCAACTAAGGCGTTCGAGCACGTATTTGCTTTGTGGCGAATCGAAGCCAACGTTATAACAGCTGCACACGGGCTTTCCTTTGATGATGAACAGGGGATAAGCGTTATCAATCGCTGCGGACAGGCTAATCAAATTACGAAAGGCATACAAAGGACCAAAACGAATAGCACTCAATCAGCATCTTCGCCCTCTCGACGAGGGGGCAAGCATGGAGTGATAGAGGAGGAGCGGTACGAGCGCAGAGATACAGGATTATATATATAGATGTGTATACATGAAGAAAAAAAAGAAAAAAAAAAAAGATGCATACGCTCGTAAGGTTTTTACGAATGGCATTTACGCGAATCACGGTACGCGCACTCTCTTACGTTAGGATCATTGCTTTGGAAAGTATATGCAGCACCCACTGACGCTAAATGTGTGTATAAAATAGCGACTTTGTTACGGAGATCTCCCTGCATATTTTCTTAACTCGATAGGAATTTTTTAAACGGCTCCGTACTACTTCGTACGTGATGTACACCACCGGTCGGAATAATCCCAGGTCAATACGTATACACGTCATATCTTGCGATGCGGGAAGAGGAAAGGCAAAAAGAGGTTACGGTTAGAGTAAAGTTAATACGATAGTTTAACTCTTTCGTTGTATAAGAATCATTTAAAATGATCTATTCGAACACATCGTAAAAGCAATCGGCTGTAGTCAATTTTGTACGAATGTTACTTTCTCGGAGTTATATAACGATATATCAAAGATGGATGGTAGATACGTAGAGAGTAAAGTATATAACAGATTATCAAACATGGAGTCTAGCAGAGGAAGTGGATTTATATCTCTGATTTGGTCGTTTGCGAAAACACCTCTTTGGTATTGCTCGATGTATAGTATAAAGTATTAGAGTAGCGGCTCTTGTTTTTCTCCCCCCGATTTTACTTTTGCGCGTGAAAACGCGTTGTTTTATTTCACAAGGATCGATTCCAAAGCGTTGACATTTTTCTTCGAATATTCGCGTCGAGAATAAGGTTCCTAGAGGCATTCCAATATTACGATACGGTAACGAACGGAGGCAATGATTTCTCAAAGGTGCAATTTGGATTCTCATTGACCGGTGATTACAGTTTTATCTTCCTTTCTGGATACACTAGGTCAAAAGAAATGCTAGCTTGCAAATAATCCGTCTGATCCAAATGCAAATTCATATATTACGGGGAAGTACGACCTATCATCGGCACTCCTATTGTAGGTAATATACCAGCCGTTAAGACGCTACGGATTTATCGTTACTTTACAACATGCCCGTGTCCTGTTCCGATTACATATCTAATTCTGGAAACCCTAGTGTTCGCGAGGGAACTTACAAAAGGATCATTTCGAGTAGCCGATAGCCATACTCGAGTGTAGGAGAACAGTTTCGAAGATCCATACGCGCGCAAAAATCTTAAACAAGGCTTAAACTTCGATTCTACATGGGTTTGCGAAATATTTCTTTTCCCTTTACCCCGAGGTTTCATAGTAATAACTAGGTGTCACCGTTAGGTCTCGTGAATATCATATACACTCTGTGTGCCACTGTCCATAAACTTATGTAAGCGATCTCTTCTGGCTCGAGACACGATACGAACCGTTTAAAGAGAGAGAGTAAGAGAGAGAGAGAGAGAGAGAGAGAGAGAGAGAGAGAGGGGAACGATGCGTATACGTTCGTTAGATCAAAATTGTAACTCGTGCGAATCGCGGGTACATTGCTTTCCTCCCAGAAATCTCCATCGGGCTTAATTAAGTATCCCCCTGTGAACGTGGATGGATTCCTACGTTGAAAAAAACGGCCGCACAGAAGGTACACAGAAGTCAGCAGGTCGTACAAAATGCCTGATACTCCACGACGATTAGCATATGATAAGGCTGAAGTGAATGTAACTTACATCGTACCCATTAAATCTAAAATTAATCGCTGGATATCACCTCAGACAAAGCGAGGAAAACGCTATATTGAGAAAATATCATACATATTAATATATAATAGATATTATATTATTACTGAATATTATATTAATATATGATGCTATATATTAAATATTTCTATTATGTCCGTCTGCAAAGTCTATTAGAAGAGTCTATCCTATCAACCTATTCTTGCGACCCACGTGGATCTCCTCGAATATATATGTATATACATATATGTAAGTGCGTGTATGCATGTATGTATGCATATAGGATGGTCGAAAATGATTTTTTCGTATTTTGATGCTGCACATCGAGCACACATTACGTACGGGATTCAACTTCGAAGGCAATGCGTACTGTTTCTTGCTCTCACCTCGGATAACTATTCCTATAGGCCATTTAGTGATTAATTGTGCGACAAATTCTATCGGATTCGAGGGTACCGCTATTAACCGAGGCCAGTGTACTAGAATTGTGATGTCGTACCACGTGCAAATGCCCTCCCTTTCCTTTTTTTTAAAGCTCACCGCTTAGCTTTCATGCTACCACGGTATCTCTGAAAATGGGAAAACATGCGCAGAGCAGAAAGGGATACGTTGCTGAAGGTAATATACTCAAGAGAAATGAGTTGTCCGACAAGAACGTCTCACGTGTGTGATTATCGACACGTTATATAATTTAGAAGTGGCTCACGTCTTGTCCCCGTTTTGATCCAAATTACACGAACGATCGTTGCACGTTTTGAATGGGTAATTTTACACGAAACTATGTTCCACGAAAATTGGTGCACGATTGAGGAGGCTGACATTGCTTCCCGAATTTAGCGCTGCGCAAAATGGCAGTTAAATAAATTGTGTATGTATATGTTTGAACACGCAGTGGTATAAATTCATATGAACTATGAGCAAATGTGTGTGTCTCAGCCCATGTTGTCAAAGCATCAATAAAAAGGAGATTTTGTAAATCAGGTAATCTCATCCTTTTAATACCCTATCACCTCCTCTCGATGTTAATGCATTATATCTATTTCGACGGTAATACGTTAATTCGATTTTAATTTTGCTTATCCAGAAACGATTTAACGCAGCCTATCATTTGTTTAATCGTCGTAAAAAAAATACATTTGCATAACCGTGAGATTATAATAAATTTTAAACGCCTGTGTAATGACAACCAAGATAACACAGGTTCGATTCACGGCTAAAAGGTTTTATTCCAGATCAGAACCCAAACGTTACTTGCATATGGCTACGCGTTTCTTATACGCGCCGCTAGATGTTACTGTGTCGTTCAAGCATGAACTGCATGATACACAGTGATCCCCCAACATATAAAAATCTACTCATTATTTACAATATGCTTGGATACACAATAATTACCTGAAAATCTATCTTCACTTTATAAAAATTATTATTTCGATAGTGGAATACCCTTTAAAACTTAACAGTTAATATCATATATTAAAAATCGTTTAGTATGACCTCTATATAAAAGACAACACATCAATTTCCACGGCAGAGTATAATTTATTAATCAAAAATATCCTACGCGCACTATACGTAAAACTTATGTACTATTATGAATTAAAACATTTTCCATTGCTCCTGCGTGTTATTCGCGTAAAAATAATCACATGCGCGCGTGGCCTTAAATTCGTGCAAATGTGTCTACTTTCTACATGCGTCGTGTTTATCTGTTCTACTTGACGTATCTATGTCTCAGGAAATGAGGAAGAAAGAGGAAAATGAGTACCGCCCCTGAAACTGTCTGCTTTGTAAATTTATGTAGCATTTCATCGTAAATCAATTTTCTAACGCGCTAATTGTCATGAGAGAGAGTCAAAAGCGCAAAGTACATCGCGAAGGATTGATCCCATGGAACTTTAGCAAGTGACAGTTCGTTGGTGCGCGTATTTTGTACAAATTTTCTAATGTCCCACGATGATGTAAATCCGTAACGACAGTGATTTTTCACTGTGTAACATCCATGGTACGTATTGAACCCGCGTCCGACGATTTCTCAATTATTCGCCCATGCGGTATGTGGTATAGATGTACTAGAAGGAAGAGAAAGGCCAGTGATTCAACCTAATGATTCAGTTTCCACAAGTCACTGCGTTGCATTATAATTAATGATAATGAGTATGGTTTCCGCGTTGTATGTATATACCAATAAACGAGCGTCGTAAGATTTCTGATCGCCTATTTTCGATTGAATTGGCACTCGCTTTTTCGATTGAATTGGCACTTGCTTTTTCGATATGCATTACAAGTACTTTAATTCATGATCGTAATTACACGCAGCTTGCGCGACGAGCCTTTCTTTTCTCCGATGTTTCGTAATAATTCTTGACACAACAATACTACGTTATGTAAAGTTACGATTTAATTAAATTATACCTATCCGAACGCTTCATAAGGCACAGGTGTAAAAATAATTGAACAAAGGGAAGTGTATTGTTTCATGCACCAGGATCGTATTATAGATAACAGAACAGTGTTATGTGTCAATATATCCTATGATCAATTGGTTTTGTTTACTTTGGTGAAAAATTAGTATTATTATTATACTAGATAAAACGAATAATTATTTGTTATTTTGAATATTGCCTTCTTTTTTATTGAATTATTTGTTTTCGATTATTTGTGAATTATAAAATAATAAACACATGTTGGATGTTTCTTATTTGCAACAACGGGTGCTGTTTCATTATTTGTGCCAAGCTTTGTCATTCATTCTGTGCTTCAGTTGCTGTCTAATGAATTACGTATATTAGAAAACATCTTCTAGGCTTTACGTATGATGTCAGCGATAGTGCCAGGCACGCATAATGTTGACACTAATCAAAATTGTGATCATAATGCGGATAAGCAAAAACTACTAGAGGACTTATTAAGCGCTGCCAAGAAATGCCATATCAGATTTGGTGGGCGTGCAGAATTAGCAACAGAGACGGATATATGCGTTACGCATCTTTGTCATATATTTGAACAGATTTTCAGCCATGGACTACGTACAAATTGTATTGAAAAAATTAACTCTGCATTAAGGTAATACAAAATAATCATATAAAACTTCTGTTTTTATTTATACATGCCTGTGATATTTGATGATACAATACATTTCCATAGACATGTTTCCGATATAGTGTCAGGGGCTAATCCAAAAAATCCCAATACCGTGGAAGCTCCGTTTTGGCCTTGCATAAGAGAACAGCTGACGTGGCATGAGCAGGAACGTTTTAGTGTATTAAAAAAAGTTCACACGGATTACGGACGTGGCAGAGCATGGCTCAGAGCTGTCTTAAATGAGCGTTCATTGGAACGCCATTTACATGCTGTTATCAATCCAGATATTTTGGCTGTATTTTATGAGGATTGGGCATTTTTGTTGGATCAAGAAAAAAGTTCTGTACTACCAAATGTAGCCGCAGGTAAGATGTCAACATTTTATAAATATTTTAATTGAAATCTACTCTGATGAACTTTATGGCCATTTTGGACTTACTTTATATTGACAGGTCTCGGCACGATTTTATTTGCAATCAGAGTTGACAATGAAGAGCTAGATGATTGTGCGAAACGAAGGGAAACTGAGAAACAAAGAGCGACGCAGTCGGAACCAATAATATCATCTATAGTACCAGGTGATACTTTACTACGTTTTTGATTATTCATATACTAATGTAGTATTTTAACCTATAGTTTTTTATGAATTTCTTTCAAATGTCCTTGTGATTTGTTTAATGTACAAATCAGGTCCGCCCAATCTGGCCCAACAAAAGCAAAAAAAAAAAGTGCCAACGCATATAATTTCATTTGATAATGATGAGCAAGAAGGATGTGTGGAAGTTGCTACGTCAGTTAGCGCACCACCTACCTGCTTAAACTCCCCAATTGCAATATCTATAAAAAATTCTACATCTTCCTCCTCTATATCACAATCCCAAACTGATACCAATGAAAGTAATATGGTAACTGGTATAGTAACTAATACAACAACTAATACGATGCAACCTGAATGGGAAAAATAGTATGTATTACTAGCAGTATATATCCTAACTTTAAGTAAAAAAACAATGCATAAATAATCCTACTCTTTAATTATTTATCGTCCATTAGTGAATCCTTCGAAGAAGAAAAAGTATTAACACCCGTTATCGATTCTGGTAACATGGGTGGCCTTGTCCCAATATCGCCCCTTGATCAAACATTAGACGATATGCTAATAACTCTGCCGAACTACTTAGATGTGAGTAAACAAAATTGAATACAGCAATATCCCTTTGTTAAAAGTATAACCTAAAAATATAACAATATGGTACATTTAGTAACAATATTTTCTTCGTCTCCTTTCAGGATTCTTCAGAAGTTACAGAAGCGGCATTAGAAGCTACAGAGCCTCTAACAGGATTAGACATTCATGCAAATCCAGATAATTTAGATGTAGATACTCTGCGAATAAGACTTATAGCCATGAATGAAGTATTAGAACAAGCTAGAGAAGATGCTGTGACCAGTAGATTGCAACTTGCGCGTTTTCAAAGGCAACATCAAAACTACCTTGAAAGACATGACTTACAGTTGCAAACTTTAAATAGGTGAATACACATTGTTATCTTTATTCTTGTAAAAAGCTCTTCAAACATATTCACATCTGTTTAATCTAATAATATTCAATGGATAATCATATTATATAAATGCCATATAACAGAGAAAATGAATTATTGAGGCAACAGTTACGTAAGTATGTAACAGCAGTACAAATGTTAAGACGGGATTCTGATTCTACCACGGTATCCGAGGAAGACCCGTCATTAGATTATCATAATGAAGCGCAACAGTATGAAGAAAAATTGATTCAAGTGGCAGATATGCATGCAGAGTTGATGGAATTTAATGCGCGATTGACTCTGCAGTTATCAAGCAGGTTAACTACGATTAATTTGATATTCAATATGCGTTCAAATATTACCAATGAAAACAGTCCTAGTTTTGGCATCAACGGATTTCAAATTTATAGGGATAGATTGGTAAAGTTGTTACAAGCGGAATTGGAGTGTCTCAGAGGTCCATTGAACGAGGAAGACTTACCCGCTGAACCTCCCTGTCTTATACATATATGGATACCTTCTGTTTTTCTTACAGGGCAACCTTCTGATATTCACCACGTGTATCAGGTGATGATCACAAAATATATTGTTTTACATTTCTATGTAATCTCAACATACACTTAAAGTTTCTTATATAAGCAACAATTTTACCAGAACAACCCACAAACATTGTCGACAACTAATACATGTTGCAGATATATATACGCATTAGGGATACAGAATGGAATATTTATAGACGATATGCGCAATTTTATGCGCTGCATAGAGAACTGAAAAAACATGATGCGATTGTTACAACTTTTGAATTTCCACCAAAAAAGACAATTGGGAATAAGGTAACAAATATATCCGTAATGCATTAAGGCAAACCATTAATTCTTTATGTTACCATACAAGCTCTATTAATTTTATAATCCTCAGGATGCTAAATTTGTAGAAGAAAGACGACAAAAATTGCAACAATGGCTGAGAAGAGTCGTTGGACGTTTGGCACAGTGTTCACCAGCATTTTCATCGAGACCGAGCAGGCAGACTCTTGTATCTTTGATGCCTTTCTTTGGGTATTTATTATAAACAAAACTTGTACTTATTTGACTAATATAGCTGTTAAATGTATTTAAAGTATCAAAAAAAGTTATAAAAATATATGTTATATATAGTTACATAATACTAATATCAAAATTGAATAAGCACTGTTTCCTTTTTAGTGACAGCCCTAATACTGAGGAGTCGAGGAAAAGTAATTCCACAAGAAACACATTTTCTTCTTCACCTCAATACATGGGGTTATAATTATTGGTTTTTATAGACAATTTGTACATAATATAAAGTTTTTTTAATTTAATATGAAAAATAAATTTGTGCTATGTACATATATACATACACACAAAATACATATATATATATATATATATATATATATATATATATATATACATACACATATGTTGACAAAACAGTGAGCATATGTCTGTATATGTATGAACATAAGTCTAATACATATATACATATGCTGTTTATACAATGCTCGAATATGTATAAATTAACATGTAGCAAAAGATTAAACGCTAATGGTTTCTACAAAAATAATAATTATTTTTCTTACAGTAACCTGAATATTAAGCAAGAAAGACTAACCCTATTTCCCATTACTTTCTCTCTTAATTTAACGAATTCCTGTAGATTTATATAGAATATACAACATTATAAAAAAAGCTATATCTGCACAAACTTTCATACAGTCCAAGTTAACAATATCTAATTGTAAGCATATAATACAAGCTTCTATATCCTCTATAATGTCATAGTTTTTTGTCGTGTTTCGACAAGGTTTAATAAATTGCAGACAGCTATGAAAAGAACTTGTAGAACATTTGCAATATCTAATTTTGATCAAACACGTATGCCAGGAAAACTCTTCACGGGTCATACAATAGATCGTTAAATTAGTTTACACTCATATTCATTACACAAATGCATCGGTTCAGCAGAAATAATTTATATCGTATAAACATCGTCATTCGTAAGAAATTATAAGGTTCTTCATGTAATTAACACGTATAGTATTGCGTACAATCTCGTTTTCTAAAAATTTTATTTATGTAAGGCGCCTTAACAGTAATATAAAAAGGTACACTTTTCCATTTATACTTTATGATAAAAATAAAAGTGCATATCGTTATTGGAACAAGTACATACAATATTATGCTGGTAAATAATAATACAACTGATTGCGTGTAAGATCCACAGGTTTAACAAGTTGCATAGGATACTCTCATTATGGAGAGGTAATGTGAAATTTGATGCCAGTAATTAATGCGCATGTTTCTGGATAACATTTTAAATATAAATCAGGTGTATTGCGATGCTTTCCAAAGTATCAATACTTTTTATTACATGACTTCTGTCCTAATGGAATTATCCGAATGTCCTTACCTTTCCATATTGAGGTAGACGATACTTATAGTAGCAAAGTATTCTCACGTCATTGATATAATCATTATTAACACCTTGACTGTCGTGCATATAATGCAACGGCGTTTGAGAGCTATTCGTATCTACATTTTTGTTATCGAGTTATTCAAAATTACCTTGATGGTTCATGGTATTTATACACCTTTTATTGCTGATTTGCTAAATAAATACCTATTAGGCAGGAACACATCAATATCATTTCCCTCTATGATTATAGTAATATACATAAAATAAAATGTCGCATGGCAGTCAATGTATTAATCATAATTACACATAGTTGAAACAAGTCTATGAACTCTATGTTATATCGCATCACAATCATACCATCATAATCATAGTAAGTTTCATACCTTAATAATATATGTATAAACATAATACATAAGATTGATTATAAACCTGGACACATTATATCTAATATAATTGTATAATACATCATACCGTGATTTAATTCAGGAGAAAGAAAGTTTAATTGTTTACACATATTCAGAAGACGAAAATGGTAGCCAACAATGCTTCATCAAGACATTTATATCAAATAGAATCATATGCCTCAAAATTTTCAAAAAATTAACCACATTATTAATTATTATCTTAACTAGAAGTACAGATTAATTTTATTTCGTTTATAACATTGTTACATTTCAATACCCTTATTATTTGATCCTATGCTTGTAATAAGGAGAATCGAAACCAACCCTTTAATAAAACGGTAGAACTACTATATTTAATCATGAATGTAAGACTTAACACGTACTTCCAATATAGGCCTATTTATTTATGAATCAAATGATGCGTTGAGAAAATAATCAATGTTCATTACCTGGCTTAGTTTTCGAATGTAAGTTTAAACTTAAATGTATGTAGAATATTTTGCAGTTATGTTATGCAGGAAAAATATTGTTAAAATAATCGTTTTATCGGTTAGAGTTATGATACACAATTCTCATAATATATTAGTACAATCGTTTACTAATATTTGTGTGAACGAAGTTGGAGGTTTTCGTCTCTAGATGTACAAATTGATAAGGACCAAACCATGCCTTACTCTTTCAGCACTAAGGATATTATTATACGAACATAATAAAAGTCGTAAAATTATAAGATCTATAACAAAATACTGTGCAGAGATTTGTTATAAAAATATGAGCAAAGACATTCTTTAATATATTTTCACAATACTGATATAAAATATTTACCCACAAGTAAACAAATGAAGATGTAGCTGGAAAACTGATTAGAATTATGTCTTATGAAGTACTTGGACACAAACGCATGTCTTTAATCCATATCGCGATAGTTAATTACTAAAATCGGCAATCAATAATGTCTTACAGAAGGAAAGCATATGGATTCTAACAAAATGTTTTGTATTCAAAGATCTTACTATGACTGTGATAATTGCATTGTGCCATTCAAAAGAGGACTTCTAATGTTATTTATCTATGGACAGTTCATATTACAATAAGTCTGTATATTTTTTTCAATATATATGCATATA
>JBCFXI010001041.1:0-80696 GCA_038496175.1 Ampulex compressa
ACTGTGTAGAATTAATAGAACTTTTTCACACACAAGCCTTGCAATATCAGCTCTCAAGACATATAATGGTTATGCGGCTTAAGTGTGAAGTTGGTTTCGAAAAAACGTAATTAAGTCTTCTGACGAGAAAAAACGAAATTACTTTCCGAACAACCCAATATAATCTCCCAACATTTCCATCAAACCCATCGATCTCCCACGGAAGATACTAGTAACACCAAGTACACCGCTACAATCTTCCGTCCCAGAGCAAGCCTCCCGAATCCAGCAACGACCAACGTCTTTTTACCAGTTCAATAATCCAATCAACGTATTCAGCAACGCTCGATCACCATCGACGAGCAGCAGTAAATTCCATCATCGCGCCCAACACGCCTCTCTTCCTTACCACTCGCAACTTACACGCTTTCCAAAAACCTATACGAAACAACCGCCATAATCGGGGCTCCCGAGCAAATATATTCTCCCCACATTTCCATCGAGCCCATCGATCTCCCACGGGAAACAGCGGCGAGTAAACCGCGAAGGCCTCGCGTCCGAGAGCAAGCCTCCCGAATCCGGCAGCGAGCAGGACCCTTTCCCGAAGTTAATGATTCGGTCATTGCGATGGGTGGTAGCCGGGTGGTGGAAACGAATGGTGTGGGCAGGAGTAGTAGGAGAAGTGCCGGGGAGGCAGGAGAGGCACCGGCCCGCACAGGAAAGTAACCACGATCCCAGTTCGAACGCTTCGCCTCGATCGTTGCCGCTCCGTCGCCTTGGCTAACTCGCTCCTTGGGCGATATCCTCCCAGGAGCCAGGCACGTCCCGCGGGACCCTCAGCCTCAGCCAGCCCCCGAAGGAAGGCCAGGACATGCCGGCGTCGGCCGGCAGGACGAGCTTCCACATCGGATCGAGGAGGCACCAGCCGCCGCCGGCCGCTCTCAAAAGTACGTACGGTTCCTCCATCGTAGATATATCGGGGATGCACGCGCCCCTTGCCCGAATTTGAGCCCCGTTCTGCTCCCTTCCGCCGCTGCTGGATACGATTTCTCCTTGGTCCACGCGGTTCCAGGGCTCCGGACCAGCGCGGCTGGCTCTGATGCGCGGGGGAAGACGGTTTTCTTTTGGATCGGAGGATGTCTCGTATTGGCACTTGGCTTGCAACCGATTGTATAACGTTGCTTGGTTGTGGGCGATGGGAAGGCTGATTGTTTCGATCGCGCGAGGGATTAGATTAGGTTGGCGAAGCTGTCGTACTCGAGCGGGAGTGAGTTTAGGATGGCTCTTCGGGGAGGCTGTGGAGATTTATGTGACGGTTTTCTTTTGATTTTTCTTTTTTTATGAAGCATGTGAGTTGTTGAGTTCTGGTAAAGCTTGGATGGTTTGGGATATTATTGGGTAAGGAGGTTGTGATTGTGCGAGCGATTGTCTCGTTTGGGAATTCGAACGGGTGTGGGTTTGTGATTTATATTGGGGGAAGGGTATTAGAGGGATTGTTATTGTTTTATTTTCTTGGCAAATGAGTTGGTTATTTGTGTTAAGTTTTCGTGGATCATGGTGCGAGTACTGAGGTTAAGAGGGATCGATACCATTGTGCATCGTCGATCGGTTCTACGCGCGAGAATTAATTTTTGGGTTTTTACTGGTTCCTTTTAGAGAAGGTTCGCGAGTTTCTATGATTGTTTTAATTTCCTGTCTGATGTTATATAAATTATATGCTGTTATATAAATGTTTGTGTAAATATTCGACAAGATGCATTGCGTTTTGTCGACATATTTCGTTAGTTTTGAGTACATCATATCAGGTTTACTACATTTTCTTGGTATAGTCAAGTATTTTTGCTGACTGTACGTGATCTTTGTAAAACACGAGAAAAATACAAGTGTTCTTATATTTGTTCACGAATTGATGCTTCTGCTGTGCGGTCTCTAGACGCAGAGGATTGTAGCGAATATTTCCTTTTAAAAATAATTATTGGTATTATTGCACCTATTTCATATCCTTGTATTTTGCTTAAGTGCACGTGATTGCTGCGCAGAGCAATACAGAAATTGACAGGTGCATTCATTTACAATATATTAACGAATTAACGTTCGTAGTAATAGTTCTCGGCATACACGCGACTTTTTGACATATCTCTTTATTTTCGAATGAACGATAACAGAACTCATATGTACTTTACTTCTTTATCGAACATATCGATTATGTATATGTTTACCTTAAACTTATAAATTTCATTGCGAATTATAACTGTTAGAAACGATTCTAAATATATTCTCGGCTTTCATACATTTTCATTGGTTTCGGTGAAAATTCTCAAAATTTATCGTATCCATACTTAGTATCTATACCAAATCTTATTTATTTATATTCAATTTTGATTTCGCATTACATTTGACTTTGATAAAGAAAGAAAAACGATACAATTATTGGCGGCTACGCTAATTTTCTCGTGAATTATAACTACCGATGATGCTGGGTCAGACTTTCTAATACGCTTCGTTTTTTTCTTTCGAGCAAAAAGTAATTTCACGCATACCCTTATTGGCGATGACATATTTTACTTCTTTGTGCGTGGCAACGGTAAATCGCGATAAAAGAATTAACGCGTAAATCGATGTCAACGAACGCGTAGTTCACGTCTTTTGAACAGTGCACGACAGAATTTATATCGTTCTCTTTTCTATCGTTAGTTGTCCACAAGACTTTGTTTATTCGCACACAGTTTCGATGAATTGTACAGACGGAAGCATTCGGATGTAGCATTCATTTTATTACGCTTCAAGATGTATGATATAATGTTAATAAAGCCTGTTCGTAATCGTACCTAGCACATTAACGACTTTTTGTATCGCATTTTTTAGCTTCAAAGCATATTCTCCAGCTTTGGTCAAAATTCATACTTCTCTTTAATTCGTATACTATGTCTATTTCCTTGTAAACGTTTATTATTCGTTATTATTTTTATCCATAATACGTGAAACAATATTTTGTAACCTTTTAACATGTTATTAAATATCTTTGGCATGTTTCTGACATTTTTCCTGCGCATTTTCAATTAATATTGGTATTTGACAATGAAGTTACCGATGTTGCCGCTGTTTTTCACTAAAAGATTTTTCTTGTCTCTGTTATTACCTCTATTAATTAATAGATAGCTATTAAACTAATTGATATTAGCTATCGCAATCTTATAATATATAGTGATTAAATGCGACTGGTAAGTTTCAGTTTCTTGTATATCTTCAAGAGAAAATCGGTAAACGTTTGATAGGACGCGAGTTTAACATAATGTTAGGAAGAATTTAACAATTTGATCGTATTTCTCTTTTTTACTCGCATATATTATAGGTAGAAGTAATTTAATCACGGTATGCAATAAAGCCAAACCTGCAAACAGCAAGTATATTAGATGCTTTTCGATAATCGTATACTTTAAAAGCGTCAAATATAGTATAATTTATACATAATCATGATAATTGATCGTACAAAGTATTTTGCGGTTCAGAGATGAAAGTTATATGAAGTAAGTTTAATATGCTATAGTACGATTGAAAAACACAATTATAATTTATTAAAAATGTTTATAACAAAAGTTTGTTGTGTACATACTCTGCACCTATATATAGAGACAACTTTCTTACTCTCTCTTCGTCAAATCTTGAAGCCAAACAAAATTCTGATACGTATTTAATAAAAGATCAAAAAGATTATTGTTGAATTTTGTCGTACATGCAATGCTTCTTTATTCGAAGTGTACTTTTCTTTTATTGTTCTTAAATTATGGTAAATTGTGTAGACGAAAAAGTTGTTTGTAGCATTTATTCTGCTACTGTACGAAACTGAAATAGTGCATATTAGGATGTTAGGTTTACAGAATGTATCGGCGTCCTTTTAAAAGGACTTTTTAGTTCTGACGAGAATTTATTTCGTTTCAATACACCATTATACGGAGTGGTCTTAAATGCACGCAAGAAGTAATTTTGATAGAAAAACACAGGTTTATAATTTAAAATGACAAATTTCTGATTGATTCATAAAGTACACAGTATAGGTTTATGTATGGAATAGCACACGTTTGTTGACACAAATGCACTCTTTTATTGAAATTTCAAAATCTTCCGTGAATTTTGAAACACTCATCATTTTTTAACAAATTTTATAAAATCTTATATCTTACAGTTTAATGATTTATAATATCATAACGTTTTGTTTTCAAAATCTGAAGCATGCTTCATGCTTTATTAAAATATCTGCATAACAAAATTTAATGTTTTACTTAAAGCGTTATTCCGTATTGCTGTTTGATATTCGCCTCCGTCGCAATATAATCGCCCGAAAATTTCTTATAAATCTCATTAGTAAAATCTATCAAACTGCTTGACTATTGATTTTCCTTCCTTAAACTTTCTTCATGTACGATGTAATTATCCCCAGTTTTATGTGCAACCTCTTAGAAGGTCACTTCCTTGTTATTTGAATATCATACGGCTGAAAGAATACGAAGCAGCACATTAATCTGCAGCATTAACTTCACCCACGTTCTAATTGTAATCAAAGGTCAAAAGGTGCTTTGTTAAAATGTATATTGTTTTCTAAAAAGATTCAAAACGAAGGCAGTAAAGAATAAACGGAAATATAAGCTAATAAAAATAAAGAGGTTGTATATATTTAATTAAAGTGATACACATAATCATGTAAATCAAAACCACAACAGCTAAAGTGAAATATAATGTGCAATACAATGCTATTTTTTATTCCATAGAATAAATATAAACATACATATTTTTTTTATGTTCGTATTAAAGAAATCGTAAACATGTGACACTGTTAATACAGAATTCAAGGTATTCATTCAAAATTAATTACAAACATATTCATGTAGTCGATACTCGCATTTTCTGCGAGGAATGAGAAAATTCAAATAATCCTCTTAACCTGTTCTAATAAAAAAGGAAAGGATAACAAATGAAACATATATATTTGTATTAGAATAACAATAAATCTTATATACTTCGTACAATAAAACAATAAACGATAAAACGTCTAATTCCTTCAAGAATCGTCAGAAAGTCATTACTACATACCACAAGTGTGTAAACTTCTCATCAAATCGAGTAAATCGAAAGCAATGATCAATTCCGTTAGAAGCTAAAGTGTCAAGTGAAACTCTATTAACACGTTCTGTACCGGACCGTTTTTTCTTTACTTTCACACTTAGTTTTGATTTTCGTTCAAGCCATGCGGGGTGTATATCGCCACGCTATTACAATTTGCTTCTAACGTGTGTCTCACTATTTCTATAATTGTTAAGAAAGAATTTCTTATTACTTTTGGTTTTACACGGAAAACTCTAAATAGCCTGAATGAAAAGTCAGCGTATATAGACGTGTTCCATGTCCTTTACTCAGCGTATTAAAGTGTTCCGTGTCCTTTACTTCGACTACAAAAACGCTATGCTTCCCTACGTGTCTCCTTAGAAGGTTCATTAATTACCTTAAAAATCTCAAAGACACCCTGAGGGAGTTTGTGGCCAAAGAATGACTCGGTTAACAGGTTAAGAAATCCTCCTGAGGTATCACCGGAATTAGTCCTGCGAAATAAGTCGAACTGGCACGAAGAAACAGGTATATGAGTCACCATTCTGGACCAATCCTTCCTGTAAAGTGCGCGAAGATCGCCGGGGATAAGGGAGTCACTTCCCACAAGAGTTTCAGCTTGTGAAGAGCAGAACTACGTGTAACGAGTTAACAGGAAATAATCACGACCACTCTTTGGCGTGGTTTTATGGAACTTCATTATTTTATAAATCGGTGTAGTTTACGCTAATTAATTACGAGTCACTGAGTCGTCCTACTTGGAAAACGGTAGTCAAAGTTCCTGCTTCCTTCTACTCGTATATATATAACATCAGATTCTGACAGTTTGATTTATTTCATTAATATTATTGACAAATTGGTAATGCTAATTTAATATGTTTAATAAGTTCGAGAAGTTTTGTAAAACAAGTGATGGGTATAGAGTAATAATTAGATTACTTTGTATAAATAAATATTAATATCAAATTGAATTTTGTCAGCAGGAAACATATATATTGTGTACTAATATTTCTTACTGTCTGATTGAAATATTGATCATTTTTGTACTGATCAATTTAATACTGACTTTTTATATTATTTACTAGTCCAGTATTATATATAGTAACCAATCACTGGAAAAAATGATAAAAAAAAATTGTATAGACTTAGAAACACTTATATATATCAGTCAAATTCGAAGATTGTTAAATGCAGTCTTTTTGAAGCGGATGTTCCATGTTCAAGTTTACGATGTTATAGGAGTATGTGTAAATATAAAATTTGTCCACATTGTTAAAAAATTAAGCCATCTAGGACCTAGAATTCATTACAAATTCTAATCGATTGTGTTTTATATTTATACGAAAGAGTTATTTTATTTTTTTTAGTCCAAATTTATGAAGCCTCATATCTGCTATTTAATGTAGACCATAAACTATGGTTTAAGAGTTTCTGAACGTATTAAATATTATCATTCTTGTTCATCTACCTCTATTTTCATTTAATGCTACTTTATCCAAAAATATTTGACAATGTTTTATAAACATCGATCAAATGCATAGATAGACAGCAATTATTTTCTCGAATGATTTGGATAATATTTCGTACCAGCGATAAAGAAACATTATATAAAAAATGATACGGAACAAAAAAGCTTCTCGTTAATAGACGACACTCTTATTCATCTTCCACCTGAGATTCTAAGTAGAAAAGATAAAATCTTAAAGTTCATAGTTTTTAGGATTCATAATTTTAATCAATAGTTTTATAAAGATTAATAATAAAATTGGGGAAGCGGCAATTCAAATACATAAACAATTTAATTCAAGTACTGCTGTTACATTACAGTGTATATTTGCACGAATATTATATCAGTATAAATCTAAATTATACTAAAAAGAGCATGAAAAGATTCAGTAAACTATATTGAATATGTTATATATAAGAAAAAGTTGAACCTAATATTACCTAATAGGAACATGACCAAGTAATGATAACATTTCTCAACATTTTAAAATAGTATTGTGAAGAATTTTGTTAAGCAAGATCAAAATTATACGAGGCACAAAATAAATGTAATTTTGCTCAATTAAAACTGCGAAAAAAGTGATATAATTTAGCATTTGAAAAGGTTCAGAATTCATATATCCTTTGGTCAAATCATATTTAATTGAATTATTCGTAACCACTTTTATTAATATTTAAACCTCTCTTCCTTAAATGTCTATATGACAATGAAAAAAAGAAAGTTACTGTTTCATGAACCAAACATTTGCTTGTTCAAACAATTTGCCAAACCGAATACCAATTTCTAAACATGATTGCCGAGGTCGATATCAAACATGAAGCCGTTATTTCTCGACCATGAACATGCCTTGTAAATGTACTCATAAATAAACAGGAAACTCGCTAACCCGCCTTACTTCGAAACCGTTCTAATATATGACAATTTAGTACCAATACAAACGTATCGGCATGCTCGATAATCATTACAGTCGGATAAATGTGAAACAGATCGAACACAATGCATCAGGAAATATAGTATTCTTTGTGAAGAAAATAAGAAATAAATGATATTTTCAGTATCCCCTTTAAGAGTGCCATACGTCTTTCGTAGCGAAGTAATTTGCCTTGCCTAAATAAGATGGCATTTTTATCATGTTTACCAGAGAAGACGACTTAATTTGCGGAACAAAACGAGCTGAATGCCAGCGGAGCGTGTAATAGTTAATGCACGCGGTAGCGAGTGATTAATAGTATCGTTTATTTTTCATTTTAACCGGGTGGGCGCTGATTATGGCCGCTTGTTCCGTTTGCCCGCTTACAGATGTACACCGATGATATTTATACGGCTTATGCTTAAAAATCGAACCAATTAATATTACGTTTGCGTCATACGAAATTACGGGTAAGTGTGGGTTTAAAGAAGCATATTACATGTTCCAGAGGATGAATTTTAAATAATGGGGATATGTGTTATTAGTATGAACGATTTGCTCCATTGTTATTAATTAATATATTAAATGTCTTGTTTGAAAATTCTGCAGCGTCTGTCCAGTCTTTCTAGTCTGTCTTCAAAAAGACATTTTTGCAAAAAGGCATTTTTTATAATCAATACATATGTATTTCTATACATTGTATTAAAACCTAGTTGACGTAAACGTTAATCTGATGTTTTGTAATATGTTTGTTAAGAGTTTGTTTTACATTAATCTATATATATTTGTTCCTATATTTCAAGGAACATTGCGCGGAGTCATACAAATGAGAATATAAATTAAATAACTGATCTTACATCGGGCACGTAATAATATTTATTAACAGTTATTAACAATTTGTTTTATACAGTTTTATAATAGACAAGATAAAAGTTTTCCATGTTGTGTAATCCACTTTGCTTTATTTTTTGTCGCGTCTTTTTTCTTTTTATCATTTACATAGACGACTCACATTTCTTAGAATATTTAGTTTTGCATTACGTGAAATATGTAAATTCTAGTTTCTGCTAACAAATGAATATTATTTCTCAATCATGAAACACATTCCTATTACCGAGTTTGCATTGGGAAAACTAGTCCAAATCATATTATAATAAACATGTTCAAATAGGAGATATTAATATAGATAATAACACAAAAGTATTCACGATCACATTTCCTTTAATTATTATACATACATACGCTCAAAAAACAATATTTGTTAAGCAATCCAATATAGTTCACCTGTTTCCGGCACCAAAATGACTTTACAGCTTATATTTTAGATACACTTTAAAATACATGGTAGAAGATGGAGTCTTCAACCCTTCGTCGTCCTATATTCTATAAATATTCTATATTCTATAAATTACGCACTTTTGCTATCGTTACTTTCTATTTTCATCTAACAGAAACCCATATTTAGAATTCCTCTTCGATAATGCACCATGTATATCAAAGTACAGCTTAAACACACCCAACACATAAAACCACTCGGCAGAAAATACGAGAACACCTCGAAGCACAAAGCATCAAAGGCGCATTGCTGACAGATACAAGTGCAAAAGCAATTAAAAGCTCGCTCGCTTTCCGATCATGATCATTGCACGGTCATCGATAAGGCAAAATACAACGTCACGCCGCACTTGCTGAAAGACCATGAAGAGTCCACAAGAACTTGAGGTTAAAGATTAAAATTGCACGTTGTAAAATCAAGGCAAGCCCCGCGCGATGCTCGAGCCACGATATATCGCTCGAGTTGAAGTAGAGGAAACAACAAAGTGGCGCCTACTAGCTCGCCTCGTCTTCCACGGTGACGAGTTAGCGTAGGGTAATAAAAGGCGTCGACAAACCTTCCTCCTTTTTCTTCGCGACATCCCGACGATGCTGCAACAGGAATGGCCGATGGGCCGATAATAATGATCGATGCGAATCGAATAGAAAGACCTACGCCCTCGCATAATCTGAGAAAATCTTTAGCCGGCCAACTGGAAACACGATTAATCGGCGTGGACATATCGGGACGTTAAGCTGCGAACGACCGATAACGTAAATTGAGCGTGGGCTTGGAGGTTTTGTCACGCTGAACACACCTTTCAAAATAAATCTCCTTTTTTTGGGGGGGGACTCGTAGATTCCGCTGGTGCCCGTCAAACGGTTTAACGCGCGTAAAACTAGTTTTATCTGTGTATCGCGATATCAAAACCCGTACCGTGCTTGATGCTTACCGGTAATAAAAGCAGCCATTACGAGGCGAAACGACGTGTATCGTTTAACCGGGTACGTGTTGTGTGCACATTCATAATTCATTTTCATGGAAAATTCATTGAATCGATAACCAGTTTGCATAGTTTCTCGAAAACTTAAACACTCTTGAATTCGAATTGGGACAATGTTAATATCGAGCCATCCTCCATGTCTGTGCACTTTGATCGTATGGAATGATACGGTTAAAGGGTTTGGTTAGCTGAAAAATATAGCTTTTAAGTTGAAACTCGTAGTTGTGATATCGATATGTAAATTTATCACGCTTGGAATTCATCTTTGAAGACGTATACAAATGTGTTTTCGTTGGTTGTAATTGTTTTGTCAAATCAAAATTGTACCTCGAATTATATTAAATTATACTCAATTTAGACGATGTTTATTCGTATGATTTACGGTTGTTTAATCGGCGTTATTTACAGGAGGAAATTCAATTCAACTCAGATCAAAATTTCAGTATCGTTGAGATGAAACGTGAGTCTCTGAGGATAGAAAACTTCGACTATATTTTTTTTAGTACGGAAGTATTAAGCATGCATATCTAACAAGAAAAATTGCTGTACTACGTAGGAGGTCATTTTTTGAGATTTTTTATGATTCTACCGCAGAATGTGAATCGTTCTATCTGTCTATTGATATCTCACCTTAATAGTCTTTTTCTTTAAGGATATACGTGGTATACATAAATATGTCCAGAAAGTTGCTGCTAGGTTTAATGTGAAACCTGGACACAAGTCTAGAAATTCTACTCGTTTCACAGTTTTTTTTAAACCAAGCTATCATCCCTTGCAGCATTGAATGTACTCATTAACTGTCGTTACCGAACAAAATTGCATTCGTTATCTAGCTAGTTATATTTGTAAACGCGAACGAGATCATTTCTTCCGCATAATAATCTTGTTCAGAAAATCAAGTAACATTCTAATCGAGATCTCAGTGAGGTCGATATTAAGCGTAGCGTTGCGACTGCCGCTATTTAATTTAATTTCGCGAGTACGTGTAATTTTAATACACATATTAGAGATACATATGGAAATATGTACACTTATTTATGTGCGACGAAAATGATATGTGATTTCTACTTTTGTTTCTTATCAACCTATCATCTCGCTACATTTTTTTTTCAATAGATTTGATTATATAAAATTTCACATGATTTCTTAATAGTATTATTGGCATATTTAATATGTATATGTGTATGTAACTGTATAATATTCGGGTATCAAAATCAATTTATATTAAAATTGGTTTCTTCACAAAACTGAAATCGAGCTCCGCTTTTTAATCACTGTAACTATTCTTTTTCTACGATTACACATAATCGAGGTAATTTATTTTATCATCTACGTCTGTACATAAGTTTATTGAAATCCTGTCAGGAGTCGAATTCAATATCCTCTTTCTTCTCCATTCAACTTCCTGATTTATTGAGTCTATCGTAAGAATCTTTTCTTAGCAGCATTAAGTGTTTAATACGCGCATACCAGTTCTTTTGGGTCATATTCGTAGCTCAGAAAATCCAATTACGTTCAAGTCGAACTCCCTCGACAAAACCGAGATTAAACGCTGCTTCTCAATGGCAGGCTATTTACTTTAATTTGCCAAGTACAGATAGGCTTAATTAGCACCACTGATTTTAATTATACATGTCCGTAAACGTTTATATTTAATCATGGAACGGCTTTACTTTTTACTTTGCTTCTCTTTCATTCAGCTTTGCAATTTACTAAATTTATTCAACAAAATTCCATTTCATAATATTCTCCTCATTATTCAGTTCTCTCTTTACACATCACCATTCCAGTAATTAATACACGCACACCAGTCCTTTCGCGCATCATAAATCGCACGCCCAGAAAATCGAATTGCGACCAAGTCAAAATCTCTTCAACGAAGCCAAGATCGAAAACGGCTCCTCGATGGCCGTCCATTTAATCGGCTCAAGCATGCGTGTTCTCAAGCGGATCGGAGTTCCGCGAAGTGCTCTTGTGTTTTTCGAGAGCGGCGGCGTTCCTTTTTTCGAAGCTGCCACGCAATGCGCGAGCGCCGTTTTAAAGGCAAAACACGCGCTTAGCTTAACCTCTTAACTCCGGTACACCGCTATACCGACTTTCGCTCATCTCATCGTTGCGACTGGTGGATCACTATAGTAGCTTTCACTCACACCATCGCTGTCTCAAAGTATGCCACTATAGAGGCTCTCGCGCATGCGCCATTTTAAACGGTACGTCATTACAGTAGCTTACATAGCTTTCAAGCAACATGTCGCAGTGTTTGGTACAGCGCTATAGTGACTTTAGCGCGCATCAGCGCTATGTCCTGTACGCCATTATAGTTGCTCCTGTGTATGTCATTATTTTAAATCACTTTTAATTTAAATCGATTAAAATTTTAAATGGTACGTCATTATATTATTATATTATTCTATCGCAATGATTGGTACAGCGCTATAGTAAATTTCGAGCACACGAACGCTATGTCTTGTACGCCACTATAGTGACTTTTGCGTATGTCATCATTTTGAACGGTATGCCACTATAGTAACTTTCACGAAACCAAACGCAATGCTTGGTATACCGCTATAGTGACTTTTGCGCACACCAACGTTATATCTAGTACGCCACTATAGCTGCTTTCCCGCATGCGCTATTTTAACACTAGAACTACCAAACCAGTCAAAATGACTGGTCAGTCATTTTTTTTTTTTTAAAACGTAGCGCTTTATAACGATGCATTTTTTGAGATCTTCCATGACTTTTACACAGTATTTAGATCATCACATTGATTTATCGCAATTTCCTTTTACTCTCCCTTCTTTTTAAAGATGTGTGTGGTGTTCTAAGTATGCCCAGAAAGTGACAGGTACTTCTAGTGTTAAACGGTACATCACTATAGTAGCTTTCACATAACTCATTGCAATGATTCACCGTTATAGTGACTTTCGCGCACATCAATCCTATGTCTAGTATGCCACTATAGTAGCTTTCGCGTATGTCATCGTTTTGAACGATATACCAGTGCAGTGGCCGCGTGACGTGGACTCAGCGTTGTATCTTGTTTTCAAATAATATATCAGACAAAGTTGTATTGTTAATAATTAAAGCGTACGTGTTCATATTATCTTGTTATGTTTTTTTTTTCAAACTCATTACGTAGAAATGTAGCACAACATAATTTGTCCGCCTATAACTACATTCCAATGCAAAGCACCAGCATTGTTAACGCTTAATCCGCATGAAACATACTTGCATAAAGATAAAGCGCATAGCCAGGATGCTGTAATGCAGTATCGACCAACCTGCAACCTGCGGCGGTCGTATATGTGCAATTGTGTGTGTGTTTTTTTAAGTATAGGTTATTCTTATTATTCTTTGATGTTTATTACGATATAAAGACATTTTGTCGTTTGTTTAATGCGTATTTTCTTTTTATATCTGGATATAATATAGTTTTTTTTTCATGTTCTTTGACTCAACACTTTCAGTATACCTCAACATTCAAATTGATCAGTTAAAATAAAAATGAATGAGTACAAAATTTGTTGTAACGCAACATTTCGAAAAAATATTATGAAAAAAGTGCAATTATTCTTATTTATATGCGGCTCGTGGTGCAATTCCAGCTGGCCAGGCTTGGTACAGCGTCCACGTTAAATAGTAGGTCCTAGGCGAAATGACATTAGCAGTTCGTTCTGAGAAATTAATTAAGTACAGAAAGAAAGAAAGAAAGAGATAAAGCGCCACAAAAAGTCCAGATACGACTAAAAGCTTGACCTCTTAATTACGACTGGGCTTTCCGCACTGCTGTACTTCTGTACAGTAGTGTTCAACATGTCCTAAGTGTAAATGATGTAACACTGCGATCTGTGGCTGGTGGCGCTTTGCATTATAAAATTACATTAAAAGAGATACATGTGTATACACAATTTCACGTAATTGGTTAAAACAAAAATGTAATCAAATAATAAACTCATACACTTTAATGATGAATAATACAAGTTTGTATAATATTGTTTAAAACGCGTTGCAACCTCTTCCACTATATTCCACTATATAAGAGTACGGTTTTAAATTATGACATGCGCGAAAGCTACTTTAGTGGCGTACTAAGCACAACGATGATTTACGCAAAAGGCATTGTACTGGCATATCGAACATAGGAATGGGTTGCATGAAAGCCACTATAGTGGTGTTTTATACGATATATAGTCATTGATCGCGAGAATGACATTAGATTGAAATATCGAACATAACGATTGGTTCCGTGAAAGTCACTATATTAACACGCTAAGCATAGATATGGGATGTACAAAATTCACTTAGTTAGGTACCAATGCTAAGAATTTAACCCATTTCTGTCGTTACGTGTATATACGCCCAATTTCCTGGTCACTATCACCGTAGCGTATATATACGCTCAGTTTTCTTGGTCACTATCACCGGAGCCGTATTTATGCGCTCAATTTTGTTAGTCGCTATTATTATTCGTTAGCTAAAAAATAAAAGTGGAGGGTATTGTGAGAGATGAAAGTAGTAATACTGATTATAGTGAGGAAGAAATTAGACCACTGAAACACAGACGAACTATTGAAATAAGATGAAAGATTTAAATAAGATTAAGATAGTGATGACGCTAATAATATTCAAAATAAGAATGACAATAAATTTGAGCAAGAAGAAAAAAAATGAGTTACCTAAAGTACATAAATTTTCAGGTGTTGCGGCGTAAATAAAGATATTTCAAATGTTGCCAGACAAAATGTGTTTGAATTATTTTTAAGTCATGACACATTTTTGCAATTTATTTTTTCTTATAATGCTGAAATATGAAGTTCTTTTACTTGTAGTCATTTTTGCACTCAAATATAGACCGTTTATTTCGAAAGTGATGCAAGTCCTTTTTCTGTTTTTTCGAGAAAATTAAAGGTTAGTATATTTGTTAATTAAAATATTTGGGTTAATTTTATCTGGTCTAGCAATGTTTCTACTAATTTATTAATATGCAATTTGATTTTATAAACTTCTTTTAGACGAATTTAACTAAAATAATGTATATTTACGGGTTGCAAATGGACTTACACCACTTTCATAATTTGTCGATTGTAAGAATGATTTAATTTCTATTTTAGAAAATTATGTATCACTTAAAACATATTTTTGGTATTAATTCAATTTTCATTACAAATAATAACAAGAAACAAAATGGGAGTGGTATTTTTAAAATTTTAACGTGAATTATATTTATATATTGATAGACTTAACATGAGATATTGGTATTCATTTTTCATGTTCTTCATGTGGCAGTGTTTTGAAATATTGATGATGTATAGGAGGTGTATAAAGTAATAATTGTTTCATATCCTTATATTGTACTTTTCGTATGCAGTAGACCTGGCATCGTGATACAAAGGCGCCAGGCCGATTTTTTCAAATTTTGGCGGTCTTTTCCGACATATTGGTGTTAAATCTGAAGTCTTAAATTCTGTGTTCTTCATTAAAGTTTTCTATTAAATAGTATACGACGCACTTTTTCAAAATTTCATCCAACATATTTTCAACCAATTTATCTTTTCTCCATTAATGTTTCTTCTTATGCATTTTTTAATTGCAGTTTGTAAATTTTTTGTTGAAACAAAATTATTTTGTTTCTTTTCGTATAAAATACAATTTTTTATGTCGTTCACATTGTTTTTATAACATCATAATAATACCGTGGTGTGTACAGAAAATTCCTCTTTCACAATACCCTACAATGCTCTGAGAGTAAAAATTTATGATCGATAATTTCAATGTTATTTTCCAAAGACTGGGCCACCCTCAACCCCATGCATGTCATTTGTAAACTTCGATTTTGTTAAGTACACATATTACTATATGCAATGACATTACTTTGAGTCGTTACATTTTGTAATTGTCCCAAACAGCAAGAAGTTATTTCTTGAAAACCCCTGGAAGCAGTAATTTTCTTCCACTCATACATATTAACTTTATTGTCTAATGTCTAATGTCTAATGGCTACACAATTTGTTTTATCGGCCAATTTTAAATTCAACAAAGGATTGCTATTTTTTAATATTATTATATTTAATAATATTATATTTTAATATTACGTACTAACAGGTTATGAATAAAAAGTTTGCACTAAATTAAGCATAAATTACGTGATATCTCTATTTTTTTAATGAACTCGCACCACTTTCAAAATAAACGATCCATATAATGAAAAAAAAATTTGGCGATAAAGACCTTTATTTTCATATTTCCTTACGATGCAAATGGGCTAAAATCGCAGCTGTTGTCCAGAAAAAAAAGTTGTGTTTCGACTTCTCCCTCTCGAGTTTCGCCAACGGGCGCGTGTTGTTCGCCAGTTTGTCGGCTTCCGTAAAAAACTCGAGCGCGAAAATCCGCCCGGGCTGAGCTTAGGGCGTTAATCACGCGTATCGTTTGGCCTCGGTGATAATTGCGTCGATCGAGGCCGGATTATTACGATAGAAATACTTTGCGGCCCGTTGTAACCACGATTTATGCGCTAGAGAAGCTCGTTTTCATTGCTCTGACGATTCGGAATCCACATTGAACGGTCGGTCCTAAGCCAAATGTGTTGGGATTTGTGAAAGCAGTTTAAAGCAAAAATGATCATATTCTCATATATTCAGTCGTTATAATACAACTTATTATAATAATAATATTATTCTTAGATACGCTTAAGCGGTGTAACACACTAATATCCTGTATGTATATTTTTTATTTCATTGAAACGCTAACTCTTAAATATCTCGATTTGAATATAAATGGACTTTTCAAAATAATGAAAATAAAAGGCCATTTTCAAAATAAATGGACTTTTCAAAATAGTAAAAAAAAAGGCCATTTTCAAAATAAGCAGTTCATATTTTTCTTGTATATGTTACGGGCAATGTGTTTAACATGGACATTTTGTACAATAGACCGAGCATTGTGTAGAATGTCCAATTTTTTTAACAAATAATGTAAATAATGGAGAGATATTTCACAAATAGCCTGCACATTTTATATGATGTCCACGATTCGTTGGACAGTGTGTTGAATCTATGGTTGATATTCTTTTATCTTCATTTATTATCCCTTGCACTCTGGCTGTTACGACTTAAACTTTGTATCCTCATAAGGCTTGCAGATGTAGTCTAAAATAATTTTTTATATTTTGCACATCTCTTTCTCTTGTTTCAATAAATAATCCTTATGATTAAGTATGTTTACAAAAACTGTATGTTGATTTTGACCAAGGGATATATTGTCTATATAAAAAACATATTTTTTAATTCCCTTATCAGAGCGTCTTGGTACATTGATCGCCATCCTTTAGGAATTTTGTGTAAAGACCGGACATTTTATAGGACCTTATACAAAATTTTATAGACATTTTACAGATATTTTATATTTGATTTATCATGTTTTCCTCTTGTCAAAAGAGGACAAAGGGGGCCGCATTTTTATATGCAAATGACCAGTTTATTAGATATTAAGTACATACTCCAAAAGAAAGCAACACGAATTTTATAAGAATTCTTTTTGTATGAAAATAGTAAATTCCAATAAATTCAAGAAGGAGATACGTCTGGGAAAATTAAGATGCATAGTAATCCTAATACAATGTAAAGGAATTAATCTATCGTGTATTTTGCATTGCGTCTATTTAAATTAGAATAAAGTAAAATCAATTTTATAGAAAGGAGAATATTACTTGAGCCACTTTCAGAAATATGGCACTAATGACTTTAGCAGTTGATAATAAAAATTAATTAAAGGGAAGAGTAAACAAAAGCTCTTTTTTTTGGTTATGATGGCTGCTTTAAGAAAACTGCTGCTCGTATATAAATATCCGACGTATGCACTTCGCAATAAAGAAACTGTGTATTCTGCGGACAAAGAATTGACATAGCGGTCTTGACGTTAAAATTAGCTAGCTTTTTACGTCTGCTTGCTATACAAATTGTATTTTTTAAAATTAAAACACGAGTATACGAACAATTTGTACATATCGATACATCGAGTGCAATATAAATCACCGTTACGTTGATTGTTATAATTTTTTCAAGAACACTATGAGGATGTGGTCAAAGAAAATATCGAGACTTAGCTCAGAAATAAGATCAGAAATAATATAGCGGAAAGAGAACGTGTTAAATTTCAGTAATCATCTTTAAATAATTTTGTACGCGATATTTACACAATAGATTCGGTAATTTGTAATTTGCCTTCAAACTGTAAATCTAAAAACAAACGACCTTGTACGGTACCAATTTTGAAGATGAAGAAAGTGAAAGTATCTTTTTCAGCATAAATTTCTTTTGAGAAATTGTTTAAGAAATTGTTTCAAGAAGCGTCGAAGTTTCACTTCACGTACACAATTTTCAATTTAATTTGGAACTACTAATTCCTTAGATGCTGTGTATATATATAAATTGTGTTAGCCACTTCACATCCTCTTAATTAAAACAAATATTTTATATACGAGGAATTAAATTCGAGTCGATCCACGAGATATTCTGCATTATACTTGTGAGTTTTACTTGACTTTTGGGGCAATCGAATATTGCTAAAAAAATATTTGAATTCAATATAGAAATATAACAGGTTTAATGCAAGAGTATTGAATTAATTGATACACACATGCGTGTTAATATGTACTATTTGCGTGTAATAGTTAAGAGTGAAAGTCATTGGCCTGATCTATAGATGCACACGTGCGTTGGGTAAGAGTCATCGACGCAAAACGTTTGAGAACATTCAAGACAAGCAAAAAAATTATGTCTATCTTCCTATAATTATTTCAGCATTCATATTAAAGGCTATCTTATTCGCGGTGAATGAACTTCGCATACGGAGTTTGTAGAACATGGGCAACCTTTTCTACTTGTTGGGGCCAAATTAATATTCTGTCTCCGAGTCATAGGCCGGATCAAATTATTAAATTGAATAAATTAATATCATATGAAGTAAAACAAGTTGTTACTTTGTATCTCATTCATTTAGCTTTTAATGTGTTAGTTGTTAGTTTTTATGATATTACTTGAGGATAAATGTATGGGATTTTTTAGGTTTTTGTTCGTGAAATAAATCTGGGCCGGTGGTTATTCATATATGCTGTAGTAATAGTGATTTCTTGGCTTTGAATCCTATCTGATTATAAAAAAAATTATTTTGTTCCTTTTCTACCATAACCTCGATATAATTAATCGATATGTATGTGTATTGCTTTGAATCATTTTTATTGGACGTTAATATATCAAATCTATAAAGATCAAATAATTAGAAAATATTCTCAATATATCTAAGATATTCCAGAAATTACTTCTAATGTCATACGTGCGTATTATAGTTATAATATTATAGTCGTATATTGTATGATAGAGTTTGAATATCAGATACAAAAATATTATTTTACCCACAATAGCTATTATCCATTATTCGCTTAAAAATGTCCAACGCCAAAAAGAAGTTCAATAAGAAAAAAAGATACACGACGAGAAAAACGAGAAACCTCACAAATTTCATGAAATATTCTTCACTTTATAGCGTATTTTAATTTAGTGTGCACTTTTATATATAATTCATACTGCTCGACATCGGAAACTGCAGCAAAACTCGAATCGCCAATGTGCAAATCAGAAACTTCATCTCCGGAATTTTGAAGCAAGGTATATACCTATCTACAGCAGCAATTCCAGATGATAGGTTTCAGGCTAAATAACAATGCGACCAGTCGTTGGAGATCCATCAAATATACGAAGGAGTAATTAATCAAATATCCGAATTACAGCCTCGATCGGATCGGGCCCGATCGAAAACCTCTGGCTGGCAGAGTGCGAACGCCTTGCGAAGAATTCGACCCCTGTCAAAAAAGCGAGACATAATTTACTTGTCACGCAGCGCGCAAAACAGTGACCCACTGTTGGTGTGAAAGATCTTTTTATTCCCTCGGCCTCCTTGAAATAAAACCACCGCCAGGATTAAGTACGCGTGTTCTCAGCCGTGCGAGCGAGAACTGCATAAATCACTTTTATTTCCTCTCCCGAAAACGAAGATTTTGCGCGTCGATCCCGAGGAGTTTCGGGGAACACGGTGAAAGCGTTTCATGGAATTTGCCGAGGACGTATAAAACAAATCGCGCGGTTGCATAGCTAAAATGCGGGAATGGATTGGAAAAAGTACAGTGTTTACCTTTGGATTCGGATGTTACGCGTGTCGTTACGCGGAAAAATCCTGAAATCTGAGAAAGCAAATGTGCGAACATGTTTCATACTTATTTCTGTTTTCTGATTCTAGAGAATTTACGTTTAAAGTAGATCGATTGGATGCTATTTTCGTACATTTCCAGAGCATCGAAATTTTGTAATGTTAAGGTGGAATTGGTTCTTGGCATTTGCGAGCTGTAAGAAATTGAATTTAGTCAGATTGAACGTATTATTGAATGCTTGGAATGTTTATTGAATGATGCTTGAATAAATCTATTGGAAGGGTAAAAAAAAATCATGTAATATAAAATTAGAGGATTATATCCCTGCTTTAGTCACGACGAAATACGTAAACCAAATCTTTTAATAATTGGTATTGCTCTCTGATCCAAATACCAGATTTGGAATTAAAGATTTTAGTTAAGCAAGTAAAGATCGATTTCACATTCAATTTTCGATCTTAACAAAATCAACATACGAAAAAGTCGTCTACTTTGTACTTTTTTAATTAAACATGAATTGTGAATCCTAGCACGTGCCTTTAGTAGAATAAAGTCATTTTATTAGTAAAAAATTGAAACCAGCTCAGTATTCAAATTCACCTTTTATGTATAACCAAAGTATTTACAAGAAAAACATTAAACCGCATTTTCCTTTTCATCTTCGTTATATCGTATTTACATTCCAGTACGAAAATCATTTTAAAATTTGTATTACCCAAAAATATTACACATTACATTTAACGACACATTTTGGTAGCATAAAAACTCCTCTCGAAATTTTTTCGAAGACCTTTTTTGTAGCTCGTATTCCCAGACGTAGTGATTCGTCGCTTTCGGGACGATAACCCGAGGAAGCACGGCGTGTAACCACTACTTGGTCAGGCTTGATAGCCACTTACCTTGTTTAGGAATTCGTCGTTTTTACTTTCAGCACGGCGAATGAGCCGCGTTCGCCGGAAGATTGTACTCCGATTTAGCAAAAGTACGATTTATGTGGACGATCGCGATCGGGATACTACCTGCCTCGATCCCACTTGGAAGCCTCTTTAGAATTCCGATTCAGTCGGGCAAGAAAGAGAGTATCGCTTTTGCTTCTTTTTATCTTAAAGTAATCATTAAGAGCGTGACGATATTAAAGAGGAAACAAGCAAAGGAGTGGGAATAAAACTGGCGAAAGAAACTTTTGCTCCGATTTTCTGGAAACCAAAAGATTTTAATATTAATCGATTAAAATATCTGGAATTCTTTGGAATTCACGTTGAATATCAATTTCAGTTTTCCTTGGCAACGTCGATATTGAGATTGCAGCGATATCAAAGACGAGGTATATTAAAACAGATGGAAACGCCTATGAGCCTCGAAGTTGTTCCGTTAATTTTGAATTTCTAGACAATGACGAAACACGGCTTGGGATTGAAGAGCCGCCTTGTCCTTTCGAAATAAACTACGAGAAAGACATAACGTCATTGTCTATTAGCGATAAATAAATGAACTTTTACACCAGTTTCTTATAAATTATATTACGTAATGATGTTCTTGGATTTTCCTTTCTTGATCTCGAAGTAAATATTGAAATAACGACGTGATCTAAGCACTGATAACTAGAAGTAACGATACGAGACCAAAGGAGTACTATTTAACATAAACGTTGTAATGCACGATAAATTCCGCCCCCGAGGCTGAAAGCCCGCACCTTTAATCAGGAATTTTTAGGAAATCTCGAGACACCGGTCATGACATTTTCCTACTAATCTTTAATTTACATTCAGGCTTGCGCTAATAGTTTGCATATTTACATTTCTACACCGTGTTCATAAGTAAGCAACCTTTCTCCGATTTACCTAGCGCAGCGCTAACTTTAAACGCGTGTAAGCGACGATCAATGGACGATCTACTCGTAATATAGGCGTGCTTTTGCTCGTTTATTGCAGAATGGTGGCCATGGTGGTTACTATTACCTGGATGCTTGGCTTCGTGGACACGATACGTCGAGGAGTACGACTCCATCAGAGTCGCCAGGTGCGATGCACGCTGCGGAGAAAATCATCCCGACGAGGTAAATATTGATCCTCGAACGTAACATCGCAATGTCTGAATCGCATTCGATTTTGAACTGCGTACCAAATATATCTTTTTAAAACGAATAGTTTCAACAGCATTCGTCATACGACGCCCGACATGTGATTGCTTATTTTCAATCAGTGTCACGTTGTACATATTGTCAAAAATAATTGACCTGATATGTGTGAGAATAATTTAAAGTTATGTGTAAAATCCAACCAAAAGGTTTAGTGAAAAAATGAAAACTCTTTCGAGACATTAAGATGTTTCTTTGTTTTTGACAGAAATTTCTGATGAAAGGATAATAACTATATTTGTTGATATTGCAATATTTTAAATATTTGTAGTATATTAAATCATGCAAAACTATATTATTGATGCATCAAATAAGTATCAGAAATGATGGTGGAATGGTCATGCTTTATATAATGTAAAAACAAACTATAAACTCTAACCAAATTGTTAAGTAATGATACCTAACAAATTCTTCATGAAAAACATTAGACTTAGACCTAATAATTAATCTTAATCGCTCAGAACTTAATTTTGTGTTTACTTTATTTGTAATATTATCCTTATTATAACTATTATGTATCTGTAATATATTACTGAAAGAACTAAGAATATATTATTGTCAGTTGCAACTTTCACAATACAAAAATGAGCTATTCCAATTAACAATTGCATACTATCAATAAATCTGTAAAATACAATGAATCCAAATAACGAATACAATTTGATGTGGTGTCATCAAAGCATTTATTCCCAAGGTGGAAAGTGACAGTCATTATTTGTCTTGCAATAGCAAACAAATTATATCTAGAATCAAGATTTCGGTCCAAACATGAGCCCTTTTCAAGATAATTCGTTTATCCATAACTATAGAGAAAGCGTAAAATTCCATTTAATGCAAATTGCAAACTTATTCATAGTTTAAAAAACGAATGTGAATAGATGAACATAAGAAAACCAAATTTATGTAAATTTTAGTTAGTCACTCCCTGGATCTTTATTCAAAAACATCTTCAAGCTCGGTTAAATCGCTCGAATCACCGAAATTTGGACTGCGATGCGCATCAAGGGTCGCATCATTATCCGGAGCGAGAATTTTACTTCGATATATCGCAGAAAAGTAGCATTTCATAATAAAAACCTGCAAGTAACCAGCGAATTTCGAGTAAACGATCGCTCTTTATCAGGGATGCCTTCGCGTTTTTCGAATCTGGCAAAGCTATAATTTCCAGGGTAGAACATTAACGGTATATTGACAAATAAGGGACCTTTAGGCCTGACAGCTCTGAGCACCCAAATTATCCGTGAAAAAACGCCGGCTGTAATATGGGCCAATTACGATCTTCGCGGGCCACCGGTTGGCGATACAATGTACCTGCATTCTGCCCGCTGGAAATCAGATTTAATGTAGATGCCGTGCTTCACGCACGATAACATCGCCGAATAAACTGGTTTTTTAGAGCTTCGTAGTTCAGGCAAGGCTGTCAGCGTTCGGAACATCGTTCTTAAACCGCATTTCATGAAATACCAGGGTTGCGCTGTGTGCAAGTGTTCGGTGAAAAATCGTAATTAATGAGCACGAAAATGAGATGAGCGGATTTTGCATATTTGTGCCTTATATTGCCTTTAATGCCAGAAAAACTTTTCTCCGGCCCCTCGCTTATTAGCGTACCTGCATAAATTCGGAGTTAAATGCCTCGTGGAATGCTGTAATCGTTCCGGGCGTTAGATACGCTTTGTATATTGGAATAAATTGTGCACGACGAGTGGATTATGAATAAATAAATTCGAAAGACTTCGAGCGCATGTCAGCGTTTGGGCAATTGCAACTTTGTAGTTTATTCTTGATCTATCCACAATGCTTTCAACTTTTTACGTCCGTAGTGGCAACGTCGACATTTATTTATACACACGGTATATGTAAATTATTTCTTTATATTCTGGGACAGTATTTTATGCAGAAAAAACATGGGATTGTGAGGAACTTCCTTAGAGTATTTGTCGTAAATAGTGCTTTAATCGTACCATTCAGGCTCCTCATCGACGATAAAAGCGATTACAAATCGACGTCCCTCACTTTGTACCTAAATATCCTTTAGGCTCGGACTAAATAATTCTTTAATAAAAAAATCTACAGACCCACGTTTCTATAAACTCTTTTTAATGTTTTGTTAACACAAATACACGCTTGAAAAATTTGGCACTGATTAAAATATACGCTATACAATACACCGAAGGGCTGATCAGAGTCACTAACTTTCCTACAATCCTGTTATTACGATCACCGTAATGTGAATAAAAAAAAAGAAAGAAAGAAGAACAAACAGTCTCGCATACCACGCATGGTGTCACGAGCTTGCTTTGATGCCTCGAGGAAAAAAGTATCGTCAGGTGCAAAAAAGTGAAAAGAATATCTCTGAGAAACGATGGTTTAACGAGACAGAAGCGGTGAATCACTCGCACGGCCGGATTCTGTGCAGTTTCGTCCCGCCGCTAATTAATTATACGAGTATCCCTGAATCCGCGTCCGCTTGAATCATCGTCACGCAGGGCGATTTATGGGGTTCGCCTCTGTAGTACTTGGAACTTCGAAAATGTTAATCCACCGCTGATCTATCCCCGAAGATTCCATTCGACGCGCGTGGAACGCACGGGGCAAATAAAAGGTAGCGGCCTCGTAATAAATTACGCTCACCACGTGGTCGCGCGGAGCATTGTCATTTACACATCATTAATTCCTTTTTAAGTATTATACAAGCCCGTGGAGCCGAGCGGCCGGTTTTTCTTCAACCAAGCGGAATGTTTCTCAGCGTGGAATTAATTTGTTCGGAGGTCGATGGTTTGATCTGTCGATAATGCTGCTCGATTGTTCGCCGGGGATTCATGGCGTGCCGAGGACACTCGATGTTTCTGGGAAATTGTGGAATTAATTACAGAATTTAATATTTTTTAATGCGTCCTCCTAAGGAATATATCCTAGCCTCGCTCGAAATTATTTAATGACGAGTAATGAAAAAGTAATGGAAAAAACGTTATGCATATTTTTAGTTTTTCATTTGATCTTATGGAGTTCGAAAATTCAGTTGAATAAATCGACTATTTTTGTGAGGGATAGTAATACTATTTATACACTTGGTATGTGGCTAATTAATTAAAAATGATTACTAAATTTTATATTTAAATTAAATTAATAATGAAGAAATATGAAGATTAAGGATAAATGGAATTACGAAAAATAATGTGGAAAAAACGGACATTGGAGTAATTAGACCGGGATACGCATTTACTTGTCATTAAACATTTCTGTCTTTATTGTCCTCGATTCCCCACCCAAAATTCGCTACTCTTGTACTCAGAGCTTTATCCACTTTGACAATATATTTAGATAAATTATTAAAAAAAGAAAATAGAAAAGGGTTAGTATTCTTTTTCGCAAGGAGCGGAAACATTATCAAGCTTAATGCAGAACTGACTATAACATTAATTCCATTATATAGAACACTTTACAGACGCGCATACCTCGTTCATTTAAGTAGACGTTGCGACTGACGCTATCGCGAGTAACCGAGTGTTTAACCACTGGACACTTGAACCACTTCTAAATCTACATAATGCAAAATAGACTGTAACATTATATGCATTATATAGGACACTCCACAAGCACGTGTACTTCCTTAATGTAAATAAACGAGAGTGTCGCACAATCAAGAACTCAATCACTAAAAACTTGAAGCACTTTCATCTTTTCATAATGCAAAACTAATTACGATAACTAAATAATATAAGAGACTTCACAGTGTACTTCGTTAGTACAAATTAGGTTCGCGAGTGACGCTGTAACTAGCAACCAAGCGCTCGACTACCGGCCACTTAAAGCACTTCCACGTTCGCTTCATGCAAAACTGACTATAACAATGATCGCATAATGTAGCACACTTTGCAGGCGTGTGTATTTCGTTAGTTCAGGTAAACGGCACTAGGAACGCTGTCGCGAGCAAGCAAGGGTCCCAGCAGCCTATCTAAATAGTAGTTTACACTACAAATCGACTAAAGGGCGAATTATTTGACAATCGTATCGTTGTAACTCAAACTTCCGGTTTATGTCGCATTGAGAGGAGGACTCGTGTGGTAGTCGTTGCCACAAACCGCAGGTGATGCTCCTGCCAATGTGATATAAACTTTGAAACAAACATTATAAATCAGGATCATCAGATTTTCCACTCAGTCCACCTGTAGGACATATTAATTTTTGCTAACTCCGCTTTGAAGGTAGAATTTCAGCAGAACTTATTTAATTACTCTTCACACTCTTAGGTTACGTTGTACAATAACATTATCACTACTCAAGGTAAAGTTGGTATATCCCTATGAGCTATTTAAAACTGTAAAATAATAGAGTACTTTACTTTCTAGAGTCAAGACCTAAATACATCGAACACTTTTGTCGCGATACACAGCCCTCAGAAATCGTACCTTTAAAACAGATATTGTAGAATACAGTGCTTCGCGTACCAGCGCGCTAAAATAAAATACGTACTCAATGCTGAATATACCAGGCACTTTCGCCACTGCACATAGCGCTCGAAATTTCAACCTTCAACGCAGGCCTTGCAGAAGTAAATAAGCTATGCGCAAGCCGGGATTCGCAGAGCCCCCGTGCAAAACGTTACTTCAGGGTGGGCCGGGCAAGGCGGGGCGGTTTAATTGGCGTTTGTCGAGGACAAGGTTCGACGGATATGACCGAGGCAGCTGGCAAAAAAGTGATCGGCGCAGTGCATCGCTTTATTGCTGATATTTTTCGCGGCGCGTATACATATCTCATTACTGTAAACGGCCGAAATGATTCAGGCCACGAGGAATGACGAAGAGATAGCCCTCGAGGTTTGACAGGCGGCCGGCTATAAAGCCCCGAAGTAATAGCCTATAAAAGGCCACGGCTAAGCCCGGTGCGCGCCTATGGCGGACTAGAAGCGTATCTTCCGACATTATCGAAAACAGGTTCTTATACCGAAGCACCGACGATCAATCTTCCAGTGACATTCGACTATACACCGCGCTCTTCGGAAACTCCGCGACTACCAATGAAGTCCCGGCGTTAACTTTGATCACGTTGCACTCGATGGGGCCAGGGTACGGCCGCTCAATGAGCTGGCCAAGGTTCTCGCAAAGCGGCGCCCATCTAGCCCCAACTTAGAGCAGCGAGAGTGCGAAGAGAAATTTGAATTGTCGACCTAAGGGGTTTATTGCTCCTCTTATCGTGAAGGTCGATCAGTAAAGTTTGTCCGTGGCCAGGAGCAAAGCAGTAGTTTTATTAATGAAAGCCATGTTTCGAACACCTCGCGGAGTCCTTTTCAAGCTATGATGATACAGGGATAGAATTAATGATTTGGTAAGATAAATATGTGTGAGATAGGGTGGTGTAGTGGATAGCGACTTGGATTTCCACGTGGAAGATCACCTGGATTCGAATCTCGCCCATTGTTGATGGTTTTTTTTGTGTGATATGTACCTTAACCCGTTCTTATGCCATTTGACGTAATGCGTGTAATCTGCTTCTACTAATCGAGTACCTTACAATTGTGTCTCTTCAAAATTTTATTTTCTCACTAAAGAATAATGATTTTGGCTGATAAGGGTTAAACAGTAGGTCCTAGGCCAAGTGACCTTAATGGTCGGTGTCGAAAATTAATTAAAAAAAAATATGTATGGTTATGAAGAAATTCGGAGAAAACCTATGTAAAATTAATTAAAGTTACACGCCAAGTATTATAGTTTGTGATTTGTTCGGACCGCCAGAATCGAGGGAATCTAGTAAGCTGTAACGTGTATATCCATGAAAAACTAGTACCAACAATTTCATTTGAATTGTGGCCGCTTAGGTACACGAGTACTCATTGTAATTTTTGGTGCTAGTTTATAGCTACTCGCGAGAATCATTTGTGTAATTTATATATAATTTCGAGTAGAACAATAGTCAGCTAATCATGTTTATTTACCATGTATTCGATGAAGTGACTATATGTGATCGAATATATCATAATTAGTCTTATACTTATTTAACATTAACGATTGTTTAAAAAACGATCATACAAGCGCCTTTTACTTAATAATAATCGGATTAAGCACACTCAAGGATATATCGATCTAACTTTAATTTATAATGTGTGATTTTTAAAAGTGGTGTCAAAGAGCAAGTGGTCAGCGGAAGTCTACGTACTCTATCTGGAGAAATACGATGCTCGTAAAGAGTAAGAAAATCCAAATTCCTATAATGTTTACATACCGTTAGCACAGTGCCAGGTGTACCGTTTGTGGTACACATTAACTTCGATCCTTAGGCCACGTGTACGGTAAAGGATACACACAACATATTTATGAAACGTGCTAAAAACATACATTTTACGACAAATTCAATTCTGTAAAATATATTTCCGTTTAAAAAATGAAGCATTGTAAAGAATGCGGTACAGAACAAAGTACATAAATTCCCTTAAGTGTTATATATACAATAATTAATAATTACACGTTACACTTGAAACTTGTTTTCCAACAGAAACAAATAAAGAACAAAAATTGTTATCTCCGTATATTTGCCTACTTCATCATTTGTTAATCACTTTATTTCCTTAGGTTTTTACTTAACAAATTCGAACACAGCAGGTTCTTTTCATTAATCGAAAAGTTTCGATGAACCAATGCAACGCCACGCGTACCGAAAATGGTGCTCGATGAGATAACCACTCTAAACGAGCTAATTACTTATGCCTTATTACTATGTATCAGTCCATTACTTCTATATATCCTATTACTATATATCAGTCTGTCACTTATATATCTCTTATTTCTATATATCAGTCCTTAGAAAAAACCTCAAATGGCCTCAGCGACAAGTCGGGCAAAATCGACTTTACGCGGAATGTGCTAAAGAGACGACCAAAAACTCAAGATACCCGAAGCCCACGTTACGAATTAAGCAAGTGAGCAAACGACAAAGTATCTTCCCTCTCTCCATCCCCTCCGCAGGCCCAAAGTTCACCGAGGGCACAAGTCCGCCGCGTGCCTAACCGTTGTCCAAGGTTTTTCGGCACCTACGGCTATCGCCGCGTCGCCCACGATTACCTCTTTATGCGAGGAAAAAGCACGAGTCCGGTCGAAGACAAAAGGCCTGGCCCGTTTCGCCTATTTCGTCGAACTCTCTCTTGGTCCGAGCGATTATTTAAGGCCTTCCTTGCCGAACATCTATCGCCCCGGGGCGACCGATGACTCGGCCAATCTGAAGCGCGGCTTTGGACTTTTGAGCGAAAGGAAAAAGGAGACTTTGAAAATCACCGTCGATATCTTGGCGCACACATCGTCGATTGGGCCCCAAGATTGTTGCGTCTTGTTGCTTCGAATGAGGTACACGACGGCTGTTGCTTCGCCTCTCGGTCGGTGGGTACTTCAGCCGATCGATCGGACTTCGATATTCAACGTTGACGGCTATAGAACGTAATGCTTAAATGGACGCGTGGGAATGCACGAAATTGATGACAGCGAGTCGACAGAATGTGTTCTCAATGAGCCGATTGAATCCGTAAATATTCTTTTAAATAGTTTTTTTTTTTTTAATGAGTCTTACAGCTTTAGGAGAGTCCATTTTATGCGATGGTTCACGATTTTATTGATTTATGATTATTATATTGATTTTATACATGATTGTATTGATCTATTGGAGGTTTTTCAAATTAAATTCACATTTTAGCAAAAAACATCAAGTAATGTTAATTGCATAGTAAGATATCAAAAATTTTTCTTATGATTCATACGATTACATAATTACATACGGTGATAAAGATATGTATGAAAACTGTGTGCAGATAATTCAGTAATTCAATAATGATAATACTTGATGGAGAAACGTTTATAGACTGGGTTATATGTATTAGCTACTATATAGTACATATAACTTAGTTTATAACGGTTCTCCTGCAGCAGCAGCTGGTAACTTAGCATACGTATTCATATAATAATTATAACAATTTGTGGACGTAACAGTTCCAACAGAGTTATTAATTATATCTACTATATTTGACCGATATAAAGGATCAGTTAACGTAGTTCCTGCACTGAACTTGATTTTGAATAAGACTTCTTCGATAGGGTTCAGCATTGGAGAATATGGTGGTACAAAAACTAGAACGCGCCTTGTCTGAAGTAATCTTTGAAGAAAGTCGCAGTTTTCGGTTTCCCACTATATAATTAACATCATTCGATGTTTTTTAAATATAATACATATGTAAAAGTATTTGATTGGCAAAAAGGTAAAATTAATTTGAAAACCCTGTAGCACTTCTTATTTTTTGTTTTCTTTATTTTAATTTTTCTTTAGTATATGCAGTGTCTCAAATATCTCTAGAGAGCGGTCGTTGGTTTTAATATTGAATAAAAGCTAACGCTAAAATTGTAATATGTACTACGAGAGAACGGCGATTCTTTCAGGTACATCTGATATGTCTTTTTTCTTTATGTAAATACACGTGCGAGCTTCTGCTGCTCTTTTTGCATTGGCTTTCTCCTTGAGTAATTTATAGGGTCATTTATATTGCAGTAAAACTTTGTACGACATATTAATATTATCATATATCATCTCAGTGAAATCATGAAAAAAAGCGGTAATAAATTGAAGTTGTACCAAAGAGGTTGAAGTGACCAAAGAGATTGAAGGTGTACCAAAGAAAGTACTTCTTGATCCGCCCAATACTTGATTACTTCGAATAATTTATGAACACTTCAAGAAGCACATTCTGAAAAAAGCTGAATAACATTGCTTGTGCTTAATATCTGCATACACCTGATAATTGGCAATCTGAATCGTTTACAAACTGATTAAAGGTGCGATTATTAAAAGGTATGAAAGGAAAGATAGTCATAAAATTAGAATCTATTCAAGAGAATAATGGAGTGATCAAAATAAGAATCAAAGTAATTCAACATGAGTGTCATCTGTCTAAAAGCATTGTTTCCAACTATACATATTAAAAGTATCGAAAGCGATCGATATAACCGTTTTTCAAAAATCGCCCAAAAGTCCTGACCCATCTAATACTATACTCAATACAATCTTATACGATTTTCATAAGACGTAGAAATAATTTAAAAATTTAAAAGCTTTTGCAAAGATATACAAACGATACATACAACAATAAATAGTCAAGTTCCGGTCCAGTTATCCCAATGTCTAATTTTTTCCACGCCTTTCTTCTTAGTACGGCTTACGTCACCATCTTATATTCCGGATATTTCTATTTCGTTTATTCGTAGATTTTAATAAAACTTTTATTATTGAGCCATGCACCAAGTGTACAAAAATCATTGCCTTTCTCGCGCGCAATGTTACTCTGATAACTGAAATTTAACTTCACCATAAGCAGATGGAGAAATGATAAAAAGTGTGAAAAGTAACTGCTCCTTAAGAACACATTCAGAAGTTGTCTTAAATATGTCGCGAACAAGGAGGTTAGCAGTTCCTAATGTACACAAAAACAAATGGTATCGTAATCCAGCGATCGCTTCCAAGATAATTTCTCACACGTCACGCATCCTATACACTTTTAATTTCAAAACCCACCTTGTTGAGTCCAAGGCTGAACGAATCTACTCAGCCGAGGCGAGAAAAATTAAGGTAACGAAGTAACAGTGAAGAATAATACCCGTGTCTCCGTGTTTTTCGTTTATCCAAAAGAACGCACTGCGTTCTGTTCGCCAAACTTCGGTCATATTGAATAATTGATGTACTCCAGCTTGCCGAGGAGCTCGTGGAACTTAAATCATGAGTGGACAGAGTCGTTTGTCTGCGATACGAATCGTTGCCCGGGGCAATGCAGAAGATGAACTTCATCGGAGTTACCTTGCGCTCGGCTCTTAACGCATTGCATGCGAGACACGTAGAAGAGCGTCTTTAACATTGGTAGAAACGCGGACGCGCATCCTTTTTGCAGGTGAACTAAACGTTCGAAAGTGCAAACCAAAGGCGTTGAGCTTGAACTTATCGTATCCTATGTAAATATTCGCCGACATGCTTTGAATAAAGGAGAATGAAAGGGATCTTAGTCTGTACTTTGCTTTATAAGTATTGTAGTACAGGTTAAACAGCATTGGCAATTCTATAGGTTATTCCTGAAAAATATCCTCATACATTATTCAAAGCGACAATGTGCGTTTAGAATAGTTCACGTTGTTACAACTACAACGATCCCGCGGTGTATCGAAAAAATGAAGATTTTGACAAAGTCAGTTTAGCATTCATGCTGTATCGGTAATCCAAGGGAGTTCTCGAAATCCTTTCTCTAATTTGTCAAGTCAATTCGCCAAGAGCAAGTACCATGTAACTCGAAGTTCGCAAGATAGCCCGCGCACAATGTGTTAATCATCGTGACCAACACACGCGCTCCTGGCTTCGAGAGGGGAGGGGGGAAGACCGAGAAAGGGTAGAATTAAAAACAAACGAGAAAGAAAGAAGGCACCGACCATCTATTGCCGTCTGTACGATTTCTTAATCTTGTCCATCATCGCCTTCAGCGATCCCCCGAGCTACCTTCGTCGTTCTACGGCTATTGGCGCGTTGAAGCCTGCAGACGTCTCTGATCTCCCCTCGCGGATGTTCAGAATGCCTTTCGAGGCGAAGGATCGCTTCGAGGAGATTGACGTCTAATGAAGTTCAACACGACGTTTGGCGCCGTGCTGCTGACCTTTTGCGTCTCTTCTTTCACGCCTAGGGTACACGACACTCTTCGCCAGGAAATCAATCGCGCAAACCCACTGGTTAGTGTGTCAACGAAATCTGACTGCTTCGATATAACAATCGGGCTTGCTACGCCTTGTTTCGCAGATTGGACGGTCAAGAACGTTTATGTAGAGTCCGGCGCGTGTTGTAAGTACGCTACGGTCGTGATAGGTTGAGAGCCTAGTAGTCTCGCTGCGTTGCTCGACTAATGATGTGCTCGGAGCTGTGTGTAAGTCTTAAATATGGAGGTTCTTTAACGAGCGTGTTCCTTGGTGATCGTGTGATGACCGAGTGTCTAGAACAAAGTGTTGCTGACTTAATAACATTGTTGTCCAGACGCTTTGATTTTCAAGAGGGTTTCAGCCAAGCCTTCTTGAACGAAGTTTTAGAGGTTTTTCGTAAATGTTTGCCTCTTATTGATTTTCCAAGGTTTCTATATAGCCTCTTTAAAGTAATTGGTCGGTTGCATTTTCAAGCAAAATGCAGGCTTGCTGGTTACCAGATTATCAATCGTTGACCATTTTAGAAAGTCGAGCGTGACACTAAACGATAAGAGGACACGCGTGCTTTCGATGGACGAAAGTCGCTTCTAATTTGAGGGAACACCAAGTGTTTCATTGCCTAAAGTAGTACCTCTGGAGTTAAATAGAGGTCCGAGACGTAAAGAATAGGGCAGGCCATCTTGATACCGGTCGAACCTTGGAAGGATACGATAATAAACCTCTGGATTCCTCGCTTGACTCTGCTTATTAGTGCGCCTTAACAGCGGCTCTACCTTCGTCTTCGCGATCACTTCGATCGATAAAGTCCGCATCTTCAAAAGAGCGCCGTTGACGGGAATGAACCGAACTTCATTAGCTTCCTCTGTGTGCCCTGATTTGCCATGGCGTTTCACCGATCAAACGAACGTTATCCCAGTTTCCTGCATCGCGCTAAGCCCGAGATAACGACCTTTACATAAGCGCATTGATCGGCGAATTCAATAGTCAAAAGAGCCAAATGTCAGCATTAGAACAATTTTTTTTTTTTTGAGAGTCAAGTTTACGATAGATCTGGTGTAGAAAAATTAGGAACTAATAATATATGATAGATAGAATTAGACACGCACCATGTACTCAATTGACTTTTTTCTCCACTATAATGCTAAATTTGTAAACTCATAACGTTTGAAAACATGATTCCCGTGGAGGTCCTTGCGCCGTTTCTTCTCTACAGAGTTGCGTAATAAAGTGGCAGAGGGATACCAGGAGCCTGTTTCATAAAACTTAATGTTCCTGTATAACAAGTTTTTTTCTTGAAGCATTCTATACAAAAATTTAAATAAAACACTTGCAACACAGGAACCGTAAATTTGATGAAATGGGTCCATGGTTTTTTAAATATTGCGTTATTATTATTGACGATCAAAAAGTGTACCCAATGTACCAATTTTGAGTAATCGGCTTTTTGACTTTAAGCATTGAATAAAAAAGAAATTCGATGCTTGTCACGATTAATAATAATCCTGTTTACGAATCGAAAGTATTTTTGATTATTAAAATTAGTCATGCGTTTAGTATTACATTACGATCCATACGTTAACGTTACATAGAGAATACGCAGCTAATCTTATTTCGCAGCGGCAGAACATCGAAGTGAATATTTATTATGCAGATGGCAGTATAGGTTTAATATGCCAAATACACCCTTTTCTCAAATTCAATTTAAAATTTCACCTTTTGTAAAACAAATTAATTTCTTTGCATGCCAAATTCACCCTATTGCGATTCAAGTCCTTCGACAACACAAAGATATCTGATGGAAAACTTGATTGCATATACGTAATAATAATTGAACACGGACCCATATAAAACAATACGAAATGACGTAAAACACTAATTTATCGTAACAAATATTTATACATATACACGTACTTGTGTATACACAAATTCATCTATAATGATTCTCCCACTCCTGCGTGGGACAACTTTTTTTATTGATAGCGTTCTCAAAAAGTAAATTCTCTGCCAGGAATACCTTAGTTGACATTGGTCACTTAGTTGATTTAATGAATCATTCTATTATAACCATTACTCTTACATATCGCAATAAATATTTCACGAATATGTACAAAAAATCACCCAGCACAGCAGTAGAAAACTTCGTGCTTATATACATATATATATATTTTTCCACGATAAATAAGTATTTTGACATTTTATGTTCCGTTATATTGTTTTATATTCACCTTTTATTACATATGTACAATATAAACATCAATATAACATCAAAGTTTTACATCGAATACCTCCTTCTTCTCCAAGAATTTAAGTTGCAAGAGAGTAAGTTTAATCGATAAACAATTCGAAATGCACACAGTGAATTTCATTTACAAAAATATGAAATTGGATTGCTAAACCTGTTTTCCCATACAAGTTAAAACAAACGCGTAAAGACGGTAATCGCAAATCCTAGATAAAGAAGAGACTTATTAAGCGTGACCTTGAAAGTCCGCGCTGTACCTCATATTACAATTAGTGAAGACCGAAATCTACTTTCGAAAAACGCTCTTGGATTGTCCACTTCTTCTCAAATCGTTCCTCAAAGTCCATTTCACTTCTGAGTACTTTCATGGAGTTGTGCGAGCATCGAAACCGTAGGATTTGCGAGTTATATTTAGGCAGAGCTGCCCTGTTGCGAATCTTTTGTGTTATGGCCTCCCGCCACGCGCGGGAGATTATCGTGTACGACGCCGAACGTTGTAGACGGCAACATTGAAGTCGCCGACGCAATGCTTTACATTACAATATGAAAAGGGGCTAAGTGTTGGATGACGAAGCCTAAGAATATCGCAGCAATCGAGATCGAACCACTAAACTTTGTTTTTTTACACGCCTGTTCTCCTTTCTCACGGCAGTCCCAACTTTCGTTCGTTCGTTTAGTTATTTTTTGAATTTTCTTGGTCAGTTTCTCTTGAGCGTCTTTACATACAAAGGTTGGATTATTGGCGCATTTAAAATCAAGTTAACACCGTGAAGATCTGATGTTACAAACTTCGCACAAGGTTGATGAAAGTTTTCAGAGGATACTTTTTTGCTAGGCAAGCTTTTATTAATATTTAATCGATCGGTATTTAAACATACTTTTATACAAGGTTTTAAACGGATGCTTAGTATATGTGACAGGAGTTTCGTATGGAATGTAATAGGTCTGTGTTACATTGGTCGATATAAAAATTAATCACTGTTTTAGATAGACAGGAGGGGATATGAATGTAACATTGGTTAATCAAGGAACAAATTGTGTTGATAAAATTCAACTTATTTGGTCAATTTAGCTGTATATACTGATCACGTTATTGATATTAATATAATATATACTGACTGTTTGTCTTACAAAGTACGAATAAATAAGTGCTGATTAAAGTTCTTTATAAGCTTGCCGTATCTATATATCATTTCTTTAGTGTACGATAAAACTTTAGCCTGTATCGAAAGAATTCATGTGTCAGATTCCAGGTATCGTCTTAAAAATAGGTGAAATTAATAAAAAATTGAATTGCAAAATTAATTAAAATAGATGAAGATTAAAGTTTTTTTTATAAGCTTGCCGTACCTATATACTACTTCCTAAATGTACAATAAAATTTAAGCTTGCATCGAAACAATTCGTCTTAGATGCTCGCTATCGTCTCTGTATATTTCCATGCTACCCTTTACATGAATCTCTTCGAGCTCGTCATGGTCGCGAAACGCATCACGATAACCTCGAGCATTCTTGATGTTCTTATCGACACGAAGATGAGTGTAAATCAAAAACGTGAATGTTACGAGATGAATCTTAATAAGAAGATATCTTCGAGTCTTATTTTTAGTCGCTAAAATAATCAGGACATAGAAAAACGATTCGATCACAACGAACGATCCTTACGTTGTATCCTTTTCCAAACCTTATTCACCTTTTTGCAAGTAAAGTTCAGCCTCTTGCAATTCAAGTCCTTCGACAACCTATGCATATCCGACGTAAAATGACTATTTTGATAGAAAATCTTCATTGCTCATAAGTAATCATTCTTGAACATAGAAGATCACAAAATAACACGAAGTAACAAAAACTTCTCATTCATCATAAAAAATGTTTATACCCTCGCACACATACCGCACACACAATTTCACCAATAATGGTTCTATATTGCTGTGTGGGATAACTTTGTGTACATACTCATGAAATAATGATCACAATCCATAGCAACAATAAGTGCAACAAAACGATCAATCACCAACCAAGTGGTCACCATCTAAAGCATTAGCAAAAATATGCTTTCCACAAAAGTCAATTTTTGAGAACTCTCCAATAAAACAAATATAAAAACTGAATTGCCAAAGGGTTGAGTATAAAGCGAGAAGAATGAATTCGGAGTGCGGAACCTGTGAGAAAGCACAGTGTCGAGTCAGGCTCGACAGGGGACAGCAAAGGGTTAACAATGTTGGGGGACGCTACCGGCGATCCTTGCGGTGAACTTCATTAGCTGGTCAATGGCCCCGGGGCGATCGGCGATGCCGAGCAGCAGCACGTTTGCTTCTGCATCGGTCGTAAAAAGTAGGCCAATAAGTAAGCGAACCAGTTTCTTCGACCGTTCGAATGATATATGCCTTAGGTACGGCAGCGGGACAACGAGTGTACGCCGGCGGCCAAAGGGCCGCTCTTGACTCTTCTCCCGCGGTAACGTACATCCTTCGTTTGTTTCTTCGCGATGGGCCCGTAACCGGGGTCGAAACAGCGGTGCTTTACGCTTTTTCGCATTCCAAATTCACTCTTTTGCACGCGAAATTCGCGTTTTTCCACTCAACGCTTGGCATGCGGTAGACTTGCGTTTTTCGTGAATCTCGCGGGAGTTTGGTCATTTGGTAGAATCGCGATGAATCGAAAGCCGCTTTGTTCTTCTCAACGACACTTCTGGGAAGAAACGATGCGAAGCGTTGCCTAGCAACGCAAACAGTATATATACAAGGCGCGTCGTATTTATATAATACCGGCTCTTTAGTAGAAATTTATTATACGAATTTTTATGCGATCCGCGCTTCAGTGACGGACTGCGAAAAACGTAAAAGTACGTTGGCTGCATGCAATGTGTCAAAATTCGTCCTTTGTGAATTAGATTCGCTCTATTGTGAATCGAGTTTATTGTAATAACAAATTATTTCCCACGCGCGAATGATAGTCTCGTTCATAGAACTTTAACTTTAGGAGATCAGAGGGAGTATTAGTATAAGTGTACGGATTTGCTCGCTATGGCCATTATCATGTATTATTAGAAACTATCGAGCAAGTGAGGTCAGGAGGTCAGGACACTGATATGTCAAATTGATTATCTTGGAAGGTAAGTTTTTCTTTATTGCAGAACTATTCTTAAAAAATCAATTTTGCTCGAGGAATATATTGGCTAATTCATCGAACAATGGCTACTCTGTTGATATGTTTAATCGTTCCGTTGCAACTATTATTTCTAAGGATTGCAATAATTATTTCATGATTATGTACGTAAAGTGAGCCCGCGCGGCAACAGGAGAACTATTACAGATGAATTTGAGTATACAGTATTTGGCTATGTGTATAAATATGTGTATAAATATCTTTTATGATAAATAAGCATCTTATATTATTTTATGTTATTTTATATTGTTCTGTGTTTAAGTAATATTGCACATATGTAGCAAAATGTTTACATCGGAATAATTACGTGATTTATAAAAAGATAAATTTGATTTGCAAAAGGGGGTATTTGAAATGCAAAAGGGTGAATTTGAAATGTAAAACTTATAGCGGCTCAAAGGATTATTGTCGATATTGTACGAAAATAGTACGTTGGCTTTGTTCGTTGGAAAGAATTTTTTTGGAAATAAAATGTGATAAATCTCGAAGCCATCAGAGCTTTGTATTAATTATTGTGATACATCCGTGTTCATGGGATTAAAATTTTTATGAGATGTGTATGTTTAGTAAACATCATTGTCAATTTATTTATCATTTTTAAAATAATAAAAAACATTCCCCTAAAATGTCGGTCGTTATTTTTGTGTATAATGTACTATAACATTCCTTATTTATTCTGCGCATGTAAAAGTCTGCATAGAAAAATAAACTATTAGAAGATACGGATTTTTCTTGCGTGAAAAAGTTGGTCATCAAAATATTCCTTAATTTTGAAAAAAAAATAACGTTTACTCAGATGTTATCACGCCTAGATTATTGCAAGTAAATATCCTTTCGAAGACCGATTCTATTTTTTCAACGTACAAATATTATATTTCAAATATTTAAAACTTTGAAAAATGTACTGTCATGAGAGTAATAAAATGTAAATCTAAAAGGGATGATAAAAATGTCGAGATCTGAAAAAGAATGTTGCTTATGGTACATTAAAGCGTACTCGGTTAAAATAATGTTATCTTCTAAAATTTTAATGTATTACGATATATTTCAATTTTAGATCTAATATTTTCAACAGCGGCAGAAAAAAATAGTAATTTATCATTATTAATATATTTACATATATTAATTTAGAATTAAATACGGAGAGAGTAATTTGAATCACAGAGACAGAGAGATGAAGAAATTATTTTTTTTAGGTTAATAAGTCTATGATCATTATCTAAATTAACATTTAAATTCAAATTTTAATAAATTCAGCGAATCTTGAAAATAGTTTTTTAATAAATATTTGCAATATTCTATTCGCAATTTCTGTATTATAGGAGCACGATTTTTAACCAGTGTTCGTTCATCTTTAAAATGTCAGTAGTTTTTATGCACCCGTTTTCTTAGCCGGGTCTTTTAAATTTAGAAAGCAAAGGAGTCATGTTGGCTACATTTTCAACATTTCTGCTCTGCATTTATGGAGGTACCCTGAAAATTTAATAATAATTCTGCGCGTTTTTCACTTGCACGTTTTTCCATGAAAGACTTACGATGCAAGCTTCTTTCAAACTCATCCGTATATCCAAGAAAATTCTCGTGTTTTTCAAAGTAAAAGAAAATATGAACACGTTTTCCTTGAAAATATTATACTTCGAACAGTCATACGGGGTGGGTTAAACTATTCTGTATTTCTTGGTTACGTAATAAGAATAAGTATACTTACTATATCAACATAGATATATTGACCTCTATCGCTACGCATTACGTTCGAATAGCTACATAATCAAAATAATTTCTAGCGTGTTTAAATATTTAATTCATGTATTATAATTAAGAAGGACGTAACGTAATTTTATCAAAGTATGCGTATATTTTCAATATAAATATTATCTTTTCTACGTACAGTAATATTTTTTAAATATTTTAAACTCTGTCTATGTTCAATTACATTACTTTACAATGTTGATAACATGCGATAAATAAGGGGCTATGTAGTCCAACCTGATCGTCTAAATAACAATTATATCACATTTGTTCTTGGTGAACAGAAGAAGCGATTTCTATAAAGACCCTTCATTATGCCACGCATTTTCTGAATGCGCAAATATAAAAGCTCTGTTGTAATTCAGATTTTATTTTCCACCAATGTTTTCATAGTTCATTTGAACTTAAGACATTGTTATATTTAATTCAAATTTTATTTCAATTATCAATATGTTTTTAAGTGTGAATTCGTATTTTATTTATAATCCGAGTTGTAAAGATACATTTGCAATACTCTCAAAGCTCAAAATGGATATTAACAATAGAATCGGAGTTCAAAACCTTCATTGATCATACAATTCCAGTTTTATCTTTTTTCAACGGAGTCAGAGCAATAATCGAGTCAGAGCGTAATTATGCCAATGTAACCCAAATTTAGAATACACGTTTTCGATGCAATTTTCGTAGAAACGGAGAGTGTTATATGTCCAAAATTGCATCCTTGCGGAATTTTTATTGAAAATTACCGGGCAGTCAAGTGAGTTCAGGTTACTGAGATTTAATTCGATCCACGACACGCGAGGAGATCGGTACTTGTTTGCGATTTGTCACGGCCGAATACTCTCAGACGTGATGACCATGTTATGAATATGAAAAGTACATGCGCATGTTCCTTCTCATCGTCGACTATGAATGTCGATGAGAATCATGCTCATAATGACACATGCGCACCATGTACGACTACTTGTAAGAGATGTCACCTCGGATTACACGCTTTTCACACACTTATCGACCGTGACGTTAGTAAATCGTAAATCGTTTGTCATCACCTTGCACTATAAAAATACGTTTCTACACTTAAGGGGACTGCTTATATTTCCATGATGAACGTTATAATCGTTGGCTGATTGATATATATCGGCTGATGTAAGGGGCGTGTATTTCTTGGGCTTCTTATTTTTGTATTAATATTTAAGACAAGTTTGAATAATGGGCTTTCTTGATATAAACTTTCGTTATATAATATTTGATATAACTTTCGTTGTTTACTGATGTAGAAATTAGATTTCAATGCAAGTCTCGTAAGTCATAAACGAGCTGAATATAATTATTTTTTTAATTCCTAATTAGGTACAAATTACTTGTTGAACAATGAAATTAGAGTAATTATAAGTTAATTCGTAAGAAAGTTACGATTACAAAGGGCATACACTACAAATCCTGAAAGTATAATATTTGTATGTATTTTAATGTAAGTTCCTTCAAGATTATTCCTTTACGGTAATTGAAAATTGTTCAAATGGTTAATATATTGTAGTTTGGTTAAATATATAAAGTTCAAAGTATTGATCGAGTCGTAGAAAACTTAAAAAATATACCGTTCTGAATATTCTATTTTTTCTTTGTTATAGTCAAGGGACTCGATGGAACACCATTTAAACTGAAACAACGACAAACATAAACTCTAAAACAGCAAGCTCGGATCATAAACGTAGATTCACAGTCTTTTCTATCCCGTTAAATTCACCGTTGAGCCCGTGTACCGTAGTATCAGACACTAAAACTGTGCAGTCGGGTAAATCTCTCCATCCAATAAGAATTTTCATCCAGAGCTAGGGTGATGTAGCGAACAGAAAATTGAACTTCTATGTACTAGTGTTGCCAGAACGATTCATGTGGCTTATGAGCCTTTTTTATATAAACATTTATTCAAAAAACGACGTTTCGAATTCCTCAGCGCATTCCTTATCAAGCTGAAGAGAAAAAGAAATACAATGTCAAACAAATAGAGCAACATTATATATAAAGATGTAAAGCGGAATGTATGTGCAACATACCTTAAAAATAACGGTAAATCAACATTTATAAGTATAAAGTAAAAAAGGAGTGAAAATATGGACAAAGATCTATGGACTCTATGGTAAAGGAAGATCTGTTAATAGCATAATTTATAATTACTGTCAAATTGCAGTCACAATAAGTTGTAAACTGCGCAGACATAGAAGAATACTGTGCACTTACTTATTTTCGGTGAGGCGACTTATTGAATAATATTCGTAAAACGGAACTAAACGGTGAGATGCACTGAACTAAACAGATAAAACTATTACACTAATCACAATAAAACTATTCATAAAAATATAAAAATATCTGTGCCGATTCACCTATGTCCCCGCAAGACCAATAGAACAACTATTTAAAAAATGCTTTTTCACCCGAATGAAACGTTCTTTCAATCTTATTACCAAACAGAGCGATTATTCTACTCCTTCCACGTGTTAGATCCGAGTTCGAATTCGACCCATCACTCTTGATCTTTCCCATGCGATGTGTATACATTAGCTCTGATAAATCCCGAATCCACCTTAACTCTTTGGAACATAACATTTTAAAAAATAGAATAGATCCATGTCGCATAAAAATACTGTCGCGTTTCAAATTAACCAAAGCTAGTATCTTTTATTAACAAAGGAATCACATAATATAAAAAAATAAAAGAATAATAATAATCCAATTCAATTTGACGATGGTATCACCAACTGCTTTACATAATCCAATGCGCATGCAGCTATTGCAATATTTCCAGGTGGATCAAAAAATGTCTCATCATGCATTACCGTGCATAAAAAGAGAACGAGACATTTTTAATCCCACCGTGCTCCAAAAAGTTAAACAGCAGGCAGTAGGCCAAATGACCCAGGCAGCCGGTGGCGAAAAAGGAAGAATTTTTATCCTTAACACACGCGTATAGCAGGGACTCGCGAAAGTATTGGGACAACAAGTTGCATCTGATTATATGCCACACTTGAATTCTTACAGGGTTTTGGACCATACGTCATTTGTTTCAAGAATACATGGCTCACATATCAAAACGTACATTACGTAGCACCACGTGCTTTCGTGTTGCAAAAATATTCCGATGGTGTAGGTCGTAACAATCTGCAATTCCGATTTAAATATATGCCTCTCATATTGAATACTCGGTAACATTGCCGTTAGAAGTAATATTTCATAAAATCAATATTACGGCACGACGTAACATGGCATTACCTTCCCAGTTCCCTGGAAAAAAGTAGCAAGCAAAAAATTTATGGCACAAAATGACCGCACATCCTCGCAACATTCTCCCTCTCCTCTTTCTTTTACGGATACGTGATCGGAAACGGATACGATCGAATTTCAATGAATACTGCCGCTGATTGGATACATCGCGTTTGCCACTTTAATTCTTTTTTACATTCAAATTGGCGCGCGCTGCAGAAGAGAAGTTTCATCTTCCGTCTGAATTTTTATTTCCTTTTCGGCACTCGCCTTCTCTTTTTGCGACTGGCCGCGGCGCGCAAGACGCTGCTATTCCGCGAAATCGGGAGTAATACCGAATCAAAACGCATCGAAGTGCATTTCGAATCGTTGGAATTGAGAAGAATCAGATGGATAACCACGGTTCATTTCGATTCTTCGTACTCGTTTGCGAACACGCAGTTAACGCCAATGCAACGCGCAAGGGTGTTTGCGAGCCCAATGCCAGCCAGATGCTAATAATAATTTCATTCGTACGCAAGACGGAGTTGAAATCCGGCATCGAAACTGATCTTGGCAAATTGCAAATTGTTTCCTCGTTTTTGAACGTCGTCAGTTGTTGGAAAGTGTATAAACGAGAATCATATTGTATTAAATTTACAGTTTTTTTTTTCACAATAATACTGTACTTTTCAGAATCATTTGTAGTCATTGGTCGAATGTGAATGGACGAAACATTCTTTGCATATCTATGTTGGGCCTGACTCGACATGCAAATGAAAAGAGTTAATGGTTGGTGTATGAGTATATATCGAATTAAGATTGTATCTCTATAATACTTTCTTAGATTAGTACAAAATAATTACGAATTTTATTCTGAAACATAATGCTTAAATTTCATAATTAAATATGCTGCCAGGTTTATTTGCCATGCAGGATACTATTTCGAAATACATATATACTCTACAATATCAGAAAGGTGCTAAGAATAAATTGACAAAACAGTGCGAATTATACTGTTTACCTCCACTTTGTCTGTATTATTACACCTTAACGTTTTTATCCTATAATTTATAAATATCCCATCGATCCAAAGATTTTAGTGGCGACCACTGTCATGCCACGATGCTCTCCACGCAATTCATATCCCAAAAGACGAATCGTACAAATTTGTCCAAAAATTTCCAACAAAATTCGTCTGCAGGTACAACCGTCAATCGATATATATTAATAATTCCCAGTTTAGACGTTCAAAACTACGCGGACACTATTATAAAACGCGTGACCAGCATTGCAATCCGCTTCCACTGAAATTTCCTCGATACATCAGCCGCGTATTCACCTTCTCGAGCGACACGGCTTAAGGATATAAGCGCTACGCGCAAACTCCGTTTGCCGCTACGCGAACGTTGGTATGCATCGAGGTGATATTAAGTTCCGAATGGAAGAAAAAGGAAGGGAAAAAAAAAGGAAGGAGAAGGATGAAAAGGGAGAAAAAAGACGGGGAGGAACCAGAACGATCGCAGGGGACCAGTTGCACGCTCGCACATCCGTGATGGAGCATAATCGAGATTTGGCCCGACGCCTGATGTATAAAGTCGTTCGGTCATAACGGCTTGGTACTCGCCGCTCTCGGTCGCACCGTGTCGAGCTTGGCGAGAACTCGAGCAGCGACTTCTTTCCTTCTTCCTTTTTTCCCTTCCTTTTCTTCCCTCTCCTTTTTCCCCCGCAACTCGTAAACGTTCTTGCGCCGAGCCATCGGCATCACTTGCGTATCGTGGATTACGCGCTCTCTCGCCTTGAGGACGCGCACCGACGGCGGCTCTTCCTTTGGAGCAATTACTTTCTTCCGCGGCGATTCTCGCCGAAAGGAATGGCGCCAATAATGGCGCTTCCGATAGCGAGGCCGATTGTAATGCCGATAGTAGTAAGGCTATCGGTCTACTGGAGTTAACGGAGATAAGGGCGCGATATTTATGCGTTATCGGTGGGATCGAAATGTGCGCTTGTTTTTTTATCCTTGCGAATGAGGGAGCAAAGAGCGTTGGCTATGATGCTGATTCCTTTTCGTCGTGATGAAATGCGTGGGAGTAAGAGGGATGATTTAGCTTAGGGTTGTATGGTCTATAATCGTGCAGGTAATACAAACGATGAGAAGTCCTTTGTGTTTGGTTCTTGATTAAGAGGATCTGTTGAAAGATACGAAGGCGAAAGAAAGATATATAATGTCAATAGCGAGGAGGGAACTATGATACAAAGTAACGAACTAATAATAACTTACTTATCAATTATGAATGGATGAAGAACATATTATAATGTCGTATGTCGCACGACTGCTGTAGTGAAATTATCATCTACAAATATACATCTACCAAATCGAAAACATTGTGCATTTTCTTTACTTTAAACGTTCAAACACGAATGTGTGCTTACCATTTAGTGATCCACAGTTACTAACGAAAAGGGCATACAATGCTTCATATTTTAATGAATGGACAAATTTTTGCTTGATCGTTATGTTGTTGCTGTAGTATAAGTTATATTTAACAACGTTCGAGCATACTCGGTAGACTTAAGAAGACTAATTGTCGTTGAGGGTGAAATTAGAGAAAGAGAAAGATTCTTCCTTTGGCGATTTATATTTTTCTACTGATTTGATTTGTCGATAATGTACTTGATTATTAAATGATATTGTATTTCATTGCATGAATGAACATGAAGGAAGAAATGCATTGTGGTCTTTGCGCGATCGTGAAATCTGATGGGATTTATCTGATTTAGAAAATGCGATAAATATATTAATGTGTATATTTTTCATTGATATACTATTTTGTGACTCTTTTATGAAAGTAATGACATGAAAGATATTACTTTAACTTGTAATAATATTCTACGACAAAAAGTGGGCAAAACTCAGAATTTATTTTTGTCGGCACCACTCAGTACGAAATGCATGTTTGTCGTTTCAGCAGAAGCGCATACAAACATTTTGCTGATTTTAGAATTATACAAAACTGGCAAAAATAGAACACTGACTTCTTGCAATTTTGTCTACTTTATGTCGATGAGTATTGTTTGTAAATATTAGAAAAATGTAACAAATATTTTCTTCGATTAATCGAAGTTCGAAAACTAATGTATACAGTACATATGTTGCTATGAAATGGCAATTTTTTTCCTGACATTAATCAGTATTTTCTTTTCTTAGTAAAGTATTAATTAATATTAGGTTGTAAATATTAGATATCAGGAAATATTTTGTTCCTATTTCCAAGTTTGCTTTATTCTCATTCCGTATAAAATACAAATCAATTGTTAAGTTAGTTCGTATATTCTATGGCCTTTTATACATTGTGTAAACAATAGTAGAATCATCCTTCCCTAAGAAATTTAATAATTTTCTTTTGCAAATGTCCTGCTATTGTTTTCACAGTACGTAATGCCAGAAGATACAACTGGAATATCTTCCAATAATGAAATGATTTGATCTACTATAGAATTAGTGGCATTATAAGTATTTTAAAGAATAAGCAAAAAAGTACAAATGTAACGACTAAAATTCAATGATCAACATAAATCATAAATTCGTCCAAATTGTCAGCTTGTAAGCTTTACTAAAATTACAAACATGAATTTCAAAATACATATGAAAAAAGTCGTGTTAAATTTTATGCGATACATACAAGTGTTACACTATCAATATGAGTTCAAAAATATACGGATAAAATTTTCTAGAATGACGATACACGTATATACGATTTTAAATTATTCTTTTCAGTGCATGGAAAATTGTTTAGCAGCCAATTACACAAAGCCTGGCTATTGTCCTGAAAGGACATCCATGACTCCATTCGAAGCTGCCTGTCTGGTCGCTTGCACCGACGACTCTCGTTGCCCAGATCTAGCAAAATGCTGTTCACACGACTGTGGTATCACATGCATGCATCCCGTCGGGTTGGAAAATATAACTGGTAAATAAAACTCAAATTAAAACTAGTAGATAGAAGCAGCAACAGATATATTTCACTTTATTTTCTGTCGAAAACACTATTTTGCAATCCAAACAAAGTATGAAATGTATCGATTCAATTGTAAGATTTATTGCAAGTTGATATTAAGGAAAAATTTATTTCCACTAACAAATCGTTTCTTTTTTTGTTGGAGGTACGTACTCTAACGTGTGTTATAATTATATTGGGTTGATACATTATTGCGTAGCTCTTATTTTTTAACAGAAGTCTTTCCAAGAACACAAAATTCATTGTTTAACTCATAACTAGAATAAATTAAAGCAAAGGGAGTGTATATACGAGAACAGAAATATTATATACGTAGAAATGATGAAGCTTAACATCTGCATTCCACGAACACTGCGTAAGAGAAAAGAGCATTAAACGTCATTAAAAGGATTAAAGATTTCCAAGGTTCGAGGATGTTAGTGAAGAAAGCGTCATGAAATTCGAAATAGGTTACTTTTCCGACGTAATACTCACATTTTACTTTCGGCTGGGCCAGAGTTTGTTGGGATCAATTTTTTTTTCATTTCGTGGCTTCACCAAGAAACATTCTTTCAGATGAGCAAGAAGCTTTACGGAAAGCTTATTAATTCAGAGCTCATGTTTGATCCTATGGCCAGACAGAAAAGTGTTTAAAAAAAAACTCTCCGAGGATTACGATTATACCATGAGTGTTTCGAACTGAGCTAAAACCTCCATCACGTTTTTTCTTCTCTCAATGCTATTAACCTACACTTTTCCACATAACCGTGGGATTTTGTGCGCCTTTGACAAGCTTAAACCTTGATTTCAATCCATCCAGACGGCCAAGCTCTAAGAAGATAAATTTTTTAGAAAAGCATGCGTGCATCTTAAGTTTCGCCAGTTCACGAATAACACTTTTTCCGTTTCCTTTTTTTCTGCTATCTGTATTCTTTATTCTTCTATTGCCAATATACTCTTATATTTATATATCAGGTCTCCATGATCCTACCACTGCACTTAAATCTCTTCAATCGTCCAAACTTCGTGGAAGATTTTCAATCGATCGGATCTTGCAATTGGGGATTTCTTAATCACTATTCGTACAACCAAAACTCGAACATTCTAGAGTGAATATTCTTTATTTTCAACGCATGATATATCGTTCTTTCAATGCAGAACCTTTTCAAATCTCCATAACTCGAAGGAATTAATTAAAAATATAATACCAATCAACAACTTAATACGTATCACGAAAAAATCATTTACCTTAGCTCCCTTCGTCCTTTCCTTCTTTCAATCCACTCATAACTTAATTTATAACACTAATTTATATATTATAGTATACTTTATATTTTCACATAATACCTTCCAGTTATACGAATTTAAACAATTCCTTCTCTAGAAGGACCAAACTCCATACATTGCAAACAAAGGACATTCCCACTAGATCCTCCTAGATATGGTTGCTCTCTTCTCAAAGTATCGCACTTCCAAAAATTCATCGTTATTCCCAAACTTTCCTAGATTTGCCCGCCATTCCGGAAAGCCTGCAGATAAGACAGCAGAAGAGCAACCTGGTGCTGCTGACGTGGCGAAACGGGATAAAGGGCCGTGCAAACGACTCCATTCTATTCGACGACGTGAGATACCTCATAGAGGAGCGTCACCTGCTCGGCCCGCGATACTTAGAATCCAGGCTAAGCTCCTGGGCCGTACGTCACGTCTCGACGAAGCCTCACGCAACTCTTCGCGGTCGGCTGAAAACCGGACACTGGTATCAATTCCGCGTGGCGGCTATCAATGGGAACGGCTCCAAAGGATATTCCCAACCGTCCAGGCCTTTCAAGACGAAAGGTGAGTGCAAAGATTGGATCGTCGGTCGCTCCTTACAGGTTGCGACCATTATCGGGAAAGGTGCGCATTCCTGACTGCATTTTTTTGCGGGCAAAACTTAGCCGTTACGCGGACGCGATAATATCAAAAGGGAGCGCTTAGTGTATCTTGGATGAAGTTAAAGCGGCGCGCGGCATCGTCGAGTGTATTCGGTTATCGTGGGATTTCAGCTTTTTTAACGGCGGCTCTTACTCGTGAGAAAGATCGGGGATATTGGGGGGATTGTCGCGAGGTTCGAGATCGTGCGTATTTCGTTCGGTGTTGCATCTTTATCGTTGGCCCCCGGCGCGTGGATTTAGAGTATGATGAGCTACTTGTGTTTTGTTACTTGATACCGCGGGTTTTTCATATTGAATTCGCACTTTTGCCAATGGAGCTCAACCTTTTGCAAAACAATTTCGCCCATTTGCAAATGGAATTCATCTTTTTGCCGAAACAAACTTATCCGTTTGCAATGGAATTTCTTTGATAAGAAACAAATACACTTGTTTGCAATGGAATTCCATTGGCTAGCGAATAGATTTGTTTTACAAAGGGGTGAATTTAATGTGAAAAACCTGTATGGATTATGAAACTTGTATAACATTAAGAAATAAATTTATTGGAATATTAACAGAAACTTAATATCGGATGTTTTTATAAATCGGTACGAATAAAGTATGAGAGCAATGTTAAACAATTGTCAGGTGTTAGTAAGTGCAGAATTATGGGTTAAATATGTATCGATATAAAAGGCATTGTGAATATTTCTATAGGAATTTTTATTTGTTACAAACTGCTTCATATGCGTTTCTGGTGTACAAATATATTTTTCAAAGGCTCCTTCTTTTACTGCATTACAGTAGATATCTACAATTTTAACCAGTGCCACGTTTATTTTACCATTTATATTTTTACTTCATTTTTGAAAAGAGCAAGCAGGTTGAGTAAGCTTGATTTAAAATCTGAAATGCCATTTACATGTCTGTGTTAAACAGATACGTCATAATAAATAATGCCAACGCATGAAACTTATAGTTAAATCTTACCGACATCAAGGATGGTAGCGTGAGATTAAGATTACTGAATATTGTTAATCTGCATTGCATCTTATTAGCCAAGACTATCGTCGCAAACGTACGCTGCAATGACAAGTTGTAACCATACCATTGCTCTTGAAACGCATCTTTCGTCACGTTTGTGCTCTAAGTGTAAAGAGCGAAAAAAGAAATCGATCAGAATATTTAGCGGATGGCAAAAAAGAACGGTTTATTCGATCGAATTTCAAAGTCACTTTTCACAAACTATAGCCATCCACAAAAAAAATACATATATATATATATAAACACATTTTTTACTCATTATTCCAAAAGAAAAGCTTGTATAATTTCTCAGCGTAAACTCAATGATCATATACACTCATATTCGATGATCACAAACTGAATAAAATACATAAACTCATATCTGTTATTAATGACAATAGATTACTGACATCATTACAAACACCATAATAAAAAAGATTAAACAGCTTCAGAAAAATACTATAACCTCACGAAGAACCATCCACTTACTAAGCATCTTTTAATCCAACTATATCAAAGCTTGTCGTAACTGTATTGGGCTTAACCAAAATATAGTTATGGAATCTTACCGCCTCGAGTAATTGTTGGATGCACAAGCAGAGTATGTACAATTGCACTAAGGCGCCAAACGTGTATACGATGGTCAAGCACTTTTCGAAGTACTCCTCCGGGGTCTGTAGAGAAAATATCGGCTTTACGACGGATGCAAACCAAACTTTATCTTCACCGCGTTAAAATTGCACGGCGCGTAAACTTGTGAGTTTACGGCCGGACTTTTCGCTCTGTTGCCGGACCGAGGTGCTTACCGTAATAAACATAAACCCCAGGAAACAGAATCGGAAAACGCTGTTCACGTATAAAAAGCTAATGTTCAGAGTGTACAGTTCTTTCAGCATGAGGGAGATTCTAAAACAAACGCGTGAAGATAAGCGCGCGTAAACTATGTCCAAATACGCAACGCACACGGTTTTCGCTTTCTGGAAATATTTTCAATAGAACGATACGTTTTTTATGGATTTCCTATAGGGAGAAATTCGTTCCACGGCCACGTGATATTTTAACATATACACGCGTGAAGATAAGTTCGCGTACACCATGTCCGAGTAACGTACGTAGCGCACACAGTTTTCGCTTTCTGGAAATATGTTCTATAGAGCGATAGATTTTTTAACGAATTTCTATAGGGAGAAATGCGTTCTACGATCACGTGATATTTCTACAAATATACTTTTTGACTTTGATCTACCTTCATGTCAAAATGTAAGGTTGATGTAAACGTTGACGTGTAATCAACACAAAAATGTATTACATCATATTAGAGCATAGTGCATGGATTTGAAGGGATAAAGAACCGATTTCCTTTTCCATAAGAGCAATATCGCACAGTGTACACAACAGCGTATACTCGCGTGTCGATAGCTTAGCCTTCTACCTTTGCAAAATGGCATATTACACGAAAAGCATGCGCGATACACGATCACCGTACAGAACGTGTCAGAGGATCAATTGCGGCATTATCGATTCGTCAACGTTGCGTCCGCGAGCCAAAAAATCCGCCTCGTCACTAGGCCTTATAAGCCATTTACGGCCATACCGTTCGATCGATAAATTTATCAGATCTTATCTAAATCATCCGACGATCAGATCGCTTAAAGATCCATCTGTCAAGAACCTCGACGAGCTTGGCCGATGAGACAGATAAGGATTCCAATCAACGTCCCGGCCGGCGAAAATGTTTCAAAGGCTTTACTCACTCGACGAGCACACCGTGATGATAGATCAGCAGGCTCAGCTCTCTCTTGGCGAGGGCCTCGCTTCCAGGCGGGACTCCCTCGCGAGGAGCAGCCTCCAGCTTCTCCGCCCCAAAGACGATCGCCAATTTGGCCGCTGTGTATCGATACTGGGAGGTCAGCAGCAGCACGAGGTGCACCGTGTAGATGTCCAGGCTGGTCTTCTTGAGGATGACGTAGCCCGCGCCGACCATTTGCAGGAGCACGCCGAGGACGAAGACGCCCGTCGAAAAGGGCTGCCTGGAAATCACTGCTGGCATGCAGTAATCCATGTAGTAGAATTGGCTCTTCTGGAAAATCTTGGCGAGCGGTATCGCCTCCCAGAGAACGACGGAGAGGACAGCGGCGATCGTGTAGCAGACCAGTAGCCTCTCGAATGGTTTGGTACCTTCGACGATCGTCCGTCTCTGGATGGGATCGTCCACGGCCAGAAGACCGTTCAGCTTGCCGATCAAGCTGCGCAGCAAGGCCTTGCGCCTATGCAGGTGTGTCACCAGTGTCAACACCTCCGCGCAAACGACGAGGTTGACGGTACTCTTATGCAAGGCTTCCTCTCTGGGGACGTAGAAGATGCCAGTGATGCACGCCAGGATGTATATCGTTTGTATGGACCAGATGACTATCAGGTAGATCTTCAAGGTTGAGGGTACGTTAGCCTGGCTGCTCGTCATCGGCAGCAGGTTTCCCGATAGGGTGTTGGCGACGACGTTCAGACGACTCGTACTTCGAAAGTCCATGACTTCCTGCGTCTGCTGTGTTTTATTCCATGAAAGCAACGCGTTTTGGATGATCGCCTTGCGTAGATTCAGGCTGATGTGCTGGGCCTGTGCTGGAGTTTGTGCTTGATTTTGCATTAAAGTACGAGTTATTCTGCACGATTTTTTGCGGTGATCTAACTCTGGGACTGTTAAAGCAGTGAAAGTGTCTGATACTTGTTATGAATATTCCGAAAATGTATGTCTTTTTCCACCATTTTGCTTGCTTTCATAGATCTTTGGAGTACATTTCGATATATCGGGTAAATGTTTTCGGTTCTAGTGTTCAAGTTGACAGAGATTTATGATGTAAACCTCGTTTATCATGACCTTTCCTCTTTTTAATGAGATTACGCAGAATGATAGGTCTGCATCTACAATAATAATTATAAACGCGGATAAACCGTCGATTATAAAAAAATATATATAAGGTTTAGCAAGACCATGTGCCTTCCTATCCTGAGAAAACGTAATACTTTAATTAACGATTTTTCTATGACAAAATGTAGCAAGGTATTAAAACCTGATATTTTTTTGTTATAGATGATGTTATTCTTGTGGCAAATATAAATTCAATATCTTGCTTGATTTTATGGACAACGGATAAGACTTCTTTTGTTAAATACTGACAATCGTTACATTTTTTTTTAAACCATTATACACATTTGTTAAAAATTACAGTTTTTATTTCTATTGCTTCATGTATTAGTAATACATTCAATATTGATAATGTGCTAATATTCATCGTATTTCACGTATGCTAATGTATTACCTATTATATATTAGCAATAATCAAACTTTTTTATTACTCTGTAGTTTGAAAGATTTTTCAACGCACCAAGAACGGTGTCGATAAATGTTGTATTACCATATTACAATTGCTTGATATATTAATGACTTGTGGGGCGTGCTTTCAATATTTCAATGAAGTTTCTGCAAATACCTTTTTATTGCTGGTGCTTATAAATACGAATACCCGCTTTTACTGATTATCTTGTACTATATATTGACTAATGTGCTTTCCTTTATAGTCTAATGGAATAGGCAAAAATGTTTTTATGGCATCTTTAAACGTATACCTAATAGTTCAGAGTTCGCCGAACGCATCATGTACCAGTTTTCCGTATTAGACAGTAAGTGTTATGACTCGCATGCGAATTTTGATTCCTCAAAAACACTCTCAAATTGTGGAACATTATATTAGAAATGCTTCACACGCCCCTGCGATTCTTTTTCCGTGGCTCAAAAAATTGCAGCGTTAAACTTTTCTTCATAATATCCGCCATAATGTACGTTTGCAAATATTGTAACAATATTTTATTAATCCACGGCCGCGACTTCGCTTTTAATACAATTCACGGAGCAAGAAGAATAGGAATACTGTGTCACGCAATTTTATTAACACCATATACATACGCGCGAACATCTTATTTCCCCTGCAAATTGTCGAAGCTCCTAAGCCCTTCGGAGGTGCGACAAGAATTCGGAAGCCAAATTTGCATACCAGAATATTAACATACTTACCGCACTCATCGTCCGACGCTCGAATATCGGCGGAGTCTAATGGTATCCTTTCCAAAAGGAACGAAGCGTTGCTCCCATCCGGATTTGAAAGTTACCCTACAACAACTGTGCCTCAGAGGCTCGTCACGTCGATCCTTTTTCAATTTATTATTCAACTACCGCTATAGATAGAGACATTCCCGCTATAGGCACAGAGTCACGACGACACCCATGCCTCGTGCCATTTTAAACTTCTTTCACTTCAATTACCGGCGTTTACCGTGTAATTACCATCAAGCGTATTAGCCATTAATCGCGGCCTGGCAGGCGGAAGAGACCCGCGTTTTGTCCGAGCCTTCCATTACGAGGAAATGCCCCGTCGGCGTTCGACGTGAAGAATTCATAAGACAAACAGCGGGTCGGAGGAAGGGAAAGAAGTACGAGGGAGAAGGTTAAAAAAGCCGTGGGATTGTCCGGAGCAAAAAGGAAGGAACGACGATCGTAGTCGGGAAAGGAGGCTCGTCGAGGCGAGGAAAACCCCCGTGCAAATCCACGTTTCCCTGTGATCGTCTTGGCCGTTTATAAATCGCCTACCGGTTTTCTCGATGTGCCCCTTTGCTTACAAATTGGCCACTAATTTCCTCGAGGCGCTCTTTTATTATCCGCAGAGCCGCGGAATCCAAAGGAACCGCAGGACTTGACGCTGTCAGGCGCACGGCTAGTGGGCGGAAAATTACGAATTAACCTCAGGTGGGTCAAGCCAGCGTCGGACGTGCCGATAACGTTTTACAAGGTGTTCTGGAGCCGCCTCATCCACGGGCCGACCAACGCCTCCATCCTCGTTTATCACAGGAGCGTGCTCAAGGTAAGAACTCCTACACTGCGTATCGGTAATAACAGTACGCCATTGTTGCACGCCGGATCGAACTGCGCCGTGGGAAGACAATGAATTTTCTTCTGTGGAAACGTGAAGATATATTAATCCAATATGTATACGTTAGGGGTACCGGATGGATTGTCGTTTGTCTTATCGTCGTGCGGTATCCATCTGCTCTCTCTCCACACTTTCTCGAATTTTTAAAGTTTTTCTTGAACGCTCGACGAGTATCTGAGATTGTTCGCAATTTTTTCAATCGATAAAGTTCAGTTGCTTTTGATTTTAGCGGTCAGTATGGCATCGTTTACTTTTCCAGATCTTCCACTTCTAGGGCTATTTTTCGAATAAAAGTTTCCCGATAGAAGTTTCTTGAACCGTCTTTGACACTTGGTAATATCCAAATAAGCGCCAAGTATAGCACAAACGTTTTTAGTGACAGTTGTAGTCTTCTTTCTCCAAAAAAAATAAAGTGTTAAATTTCGAATACGTTCTTCGCTTGGTAAAAATTGATCCATTGTAAATTGGGGCATAAAATCAAAGTTTTGCAAATCACGGTACACTCCTGACAAATGAAATCTCCGAAATAACACGAAACACGTCTTCAAAGGACAGTAGTCAAAACGCAACTAATCCCCGAAACCGGTCAACGAAAAAAACGACATTCTTTTTCGGTATCCCTACTATATACATATGCATGCACACGCATGAACGTGTGCACATGTGCATGCACGCAATCACATAACACAACAGAATCCTTCAATTTGCGTAATGCACCTCGAGTTAATCTGTAGTAAAAGTATTTTGAATGCGAGTGAATCTTCGTGCAATGGAAGGCAGTCTAATTTTCAACATCGAAACGGTGACTCTTGCTAGAAAATCTCTGTAGTGCACGCTGAACATATTTTAATTATTTTTGGTCTACGTGAATATTATGCGGTGCCAAAAGTTTTTTTTCGCGTCAACAAGAAATTGGAAGGGACATCTGCAGGGGAATTAAGAATGAATGATTTGTATTTTAATCGTTACATTGCAACGATTTAATGGAGGTTTATTTTTTTATTCTTTATAAACGAAAAAATGATGGAATATATGCGATATCGAATATATGGACATAAGTTATTTTTCACAAGACATTATCTTTTTTTTTATTTATTACATTGTAATAGTTGCATGTCGGAAATAACTTAAACTCATTATATGATATTTCATATCTTCACGCTTTACAAGCACAACTGCGGTTTTTCTATATTACGATAGCAATCTCCAGAACAAACTTATTTTTACAGCAATAGCAATCGTATTTTAACGCATTCTGTTTGACGTAAGCATGCTTCATTACTACAACAAAGACATTTTGAATATCGATAAAATCGATAATCACATCTATAAAATCAATGATCAAAATCAGCAACATATAAAACATTAAGTATACAATTTAATCCGCTGTGTTGACATGCAATTACTGATAACATTGGTTTAAGTTTCAACATCCTTACATTATTTTGAACTCTCCAATAGACCGACACAAACTCTTTAAAAACGACGACAAACATTTCAATGTCCAAAATATATTTCCTTTTGTGGTATATAAAAACATAATTTATTTCAAAGGTACCCAAGTAAGTTGTACATTGTATGCTCCATTGACATCCAACAATCACATACCCTTTTTACCTCCATCCCTTTGCTATATCCGCATGTAAATGCTATCAAGAATATAATTCGTCCTCGCATAATTAATTAACACAAACCTTTCTTCGCGCACCAAAGAAAATCCTCTAGAATCGTTGAAATTTCAGGACAGGTCCTGCTACGAACTGAAGAACCTAGAACCAAAGTGCCAATACTTCCTTCAAGTTCAGGCCATCGCTCTCTACGGTGGTCGCCGCTTGGCCTCGCGCAAGGCCTCGAAGGTCTTCAACAGCACGGATTACATGGCATTCGGTAAGGTGGTACTAAAGTTCAAACCTCTCTCGCCCTGCTTCTTCCTCTACCGAGCTCAATGATCAGGATAACAAACGAAGAAGTGCCCTTTCATTGAAGCCGACGTCGGGCGACGTTCTCGCACGTGCGAGAGGTATCGAGGCGGTCTCCACGTGCGACGAATGATCTGCCATTGCGGGGAGGTCAAGGCGCGGCTGGTCTGGCCGATGAATAACGAAGCCAAGACGTACAACGTCACCTGGAGGGAGGAGTCCTGCGCCTTGCAGAAAAGGAACATGGGCCATCGTAAGAAGACAGCGTGGAAGGTGGTTCAGGTGTGTTCTGCAAAAATACCTGTGTTAAAACCGATCCAGCTCCTCTGTGGCTCTGCCAAAAGTACTTTCTTCTCATTTCTTTTTAATATAAATATATTTGAATATATATGTAATGTTGCATAAAAGAGAAAGTGTCTAAAAATGAAAAACGATGGTGTGTGTGTGTATGTGTGTGTGTGCGCGCACGCGCGTGTGTATGACAGTTTGTAACTGTAAAATCGTTTTTTATTCTTAGACGCCGTATTCTTTCGGTAAGAAATTATGAGTTATTTTTTTTGCAAAAAAATTTGTTTTTCCATTGGTATTATCGATTTTAATTTTCTTCTTCCACTAACTTTACGGTCCTTGAACTTGCTTTTGTAAGAAGTTATCCAGCTTGATTTCTCCTTCCACTTCACTTCGGTGAATCGGGTCCTATATCTATTAACTTTTTGGACATAATGCACTTCCCAATGTAAAACTGAAGATAATGTTATTGCATTCTCGTGAATATATTAGGTGTACAACTTTGCTTCCGCAGTGGCCAACGATGGACAATACTTTGAATTATAAATGTATATCCAATTTTTTACACAAACCCTAATTTCGGGAAAAAAAACTGACGAAAGAAAAGTTGTACATCAAATAATCAATACTCCAGTATTTTAATTATTTTGCCGATCATTACTTTCTATTTTAATATTATATTATGCATGATGGTTATAAATGTTGGTATTTCACGCATGAATTGTACATTAAGTTCATTGTCTACTTAGCTCCTACTATACTTATGACTTTTCTAGATAAAACCTAATATTTACTACAGTACCTTTCGTTCAAACAACGGGATTGAAAGCTTGCCTATAATCATTGAAATTCAGTTCAAATTCAAAAATGCTCTTTTCCAAACATCATTAGACTTTGATTGATTACAGCGTCGAAGAAATATTCGACAACTTTCTTGCACTGCGAATATTAAGTTACTTTACACCGTAACCATTAAAGAAAAGAACGGCTCTGGTAACTCTTACCTTCTTTCAAGCTTGCCTTTGATTTTCATCCTCGGCCGTTGCGGTCATTTACGTTCTACCGGTTCAGATTATATTCCGCTTTCCAGGCACCGCATTACGACTTGCGGCATCTGCGAAACGATTGCACGTACAATGTCAGCGTACGAAACATGTTCAACGAAGGAAAAAGCGAGGAGCACGGATCGAGCATAGAATTTTTTGCCACCGGATGCGAGCCAGAGCGCGATAGGGGGAGGCTGAAGCACTCGCGCAACAAGGCGGCACAATGCAAGAATAAATCCAGGAGAAATAAGAGGCATTATGCCGGGCTATTTGTGATATAACGGCTCTGGGTTATAATTTCTTGAAAACTACAACCACGTTGATCTGTTAACCGGCAGGAACAGATTCATTCGCGTTCGATAGCGTACAAGGTAGAGCAATGGAAACGTTGCGAATAAGTCTTCTCAAAGTTACGATGTACTCACATAATTTGCGCACGTTCTTATTAAGTTCTTTTCTGAAGTTACGGATATGCTTTCGAGGTGTTCGAATGGCTATTTTAGAAATTGCCAGTATAAAGTAAACGACTTCCAAGGGAGTGTTATTTGCAACACGAGAGAATACCGACAGGGTTCAACGGGATATTACTTGTGAGTTTGTTCATTACCTACGATGAATAAATTTACTGACCCTTTTGTGAAGGTCGGTAGCTTTTGAAGTGTTAGGATACTTTCAACTACATTACTTTTTAAAGCGCTCCAAACGGACAGCAATCGCGTCTGGCATTGAGCAAAGCGCACTTTTGTCCGTTAACAAATAATATATTGTTTAAATAGAATTAGAAGTAGCGATAAGCGTGCTTAGTCGGCTAAAGGGGAAATGATCCTACGATTAGATTTAAATACTTTATATTTTTATATCTCAATACATGATTTTCTAAAAAAAATAACTGTCATTTGGCACTTTAATTTGGCACTGATTTCTGATATAGCAATCGTGCATATACAGAATCCTACCCTTAAACATCGTGCACGTTTCGCGCGCCTTAAATTAGTTTTCCTCTCTTAACACGTTGACCAGGTAAGGCGAGTTAATTCGTCAAATCGAAGTATCTCAACCTTATGTGAAATACTTTACAGCAATGGTTTAACAATTGAGCTTGCTAATAAAAATAAACATATTCTTTTTATCTCATCTCTAATACGAATCTCATCGTATCTCTTGTTAAATCTTGTACCGTCAATTATCTTTACTCGGTCGCTTATCAACATTTGCACTGGGCAATGCTTTTTAAAAAATAAATGGAACAGTCGGACAATTAATATAACGATAATCATAATAAAATACTTGCACTAACAATAATAACATTATACTATAATATCAGAGTCTTTCAAGTTTTATATCGAACATTATCTCGTATATCCAGGAAATCCTTGCGTTACAAAGCATTGTTAACTTGGTATACCGAAGGCAAGATAGCAGTACGCCAATTAGAAATAATAAAGAAAGATAATAAAATTCAACGAAATCGTGCTTAATCATTTTATGCGCGTACATTACGCTGCCCCACTTATGAGACCAGAGTTTGAAAATAAATGTTTTATCCTGATATTCAAATGCAAAAGATTAATCCCTTTGAATTACGCACATTGAAGAAGGAAACGAGAAAACCCATTTCTCGTTGAGTAATTACCCCATTAACATGCTAAATGTTAAATTAACAAGATAAATTAACGAGTTAATTGCTAACGTGTCTCGTGATACAAATACATAGCGAAATAATACACTTTCGTACCTTACGCCATATCCTACTCTGCTTGCGTAAAAAAAATTGGTAAACAACGATGAAAAATGATGTACAAGGTTTTTAGTATTAAATACACATCGGCCTGTATCCTTAAAAGTACGTGAACGCGATGGCGGATTCCAGCCCGCATTTCAGTGTCTCTTAAACTTCGTTCGGCTGAAGTAGCCTGACTAGGAAAATACTGAGGAACATGCAGCCCAAACTGGAGGACAGCGATGCCGCCGTGGAATAGCCATCCAAGTGGTGATACACCTTCCTTCCTGAAAGATCCTGAGTTGGTCTGTTGTTGTGCTCCAACGTACCGTTCAGCGTTCCAACGCGCTTGAAAATGTCCAGCTGAAAATGAAAGAATTGAAATTCAAGTTGGAAGATGGTCCTACGAGCTTGCGTTGTAAGTGTAAATATGTTGGCAAGCGCCTGGTATCGAGAAAGTATCAGATCAAAGGAGTTATTTACATCGTATTCATCTTCTATTATAAACGCAAACGTGTTTGGAAACCTTTGGATGAAATTAAGAGAAATGAAACACGGAGGAATTCATTTGATCTGTCGATTGAAACTTGTTATAAACACAAATTTACTGAATGCCATGTCTTCAAATATAATATACTACGTAATGTACGTAACTACGTACTTATACTACGTAAAAGTGTTTGAATGCATTCGATTGATATTAAAAAAAAACCAGTAATTTAAGGAATTATCTGTGTATAATTACCTTAAATACTATGTGTCATGATTATAAACATTCTCTATTGTATAAACAAAATTGTTTCGAAAGAGTGTTTTTATGACAAGAAAAAAGATAAATAGAATTAAAGGATTATCTATTGAACAATTTTAATCTAATATAAGCACAAAAGGATTAGGAAATGCATGTTTGAAATTAAGATTTATAATCAATTCTTGTGCGATCAGATATATTAATCATAACTCCGATTTATCAAAATCATTGTACTTCAAGTGATCACTGGTTTATAAAATTAAACATATTACATACTCCTTAGAAGTTTTTACTAAACGGTATTTTTAATTTAATGCAACAATAAATTTGTCTAATTGTACTGTCTTTTATAGAAAAGTCTACTATAGGACTAAACGTGTTTTAAACAACAACAGGCAGGAGGGATTATACATAGAAAAATTTATTCCACAAATATTATCAAATATTTTAGTTTTTTTTTGTTATATAAACACAGACTCACTATATTGTATTTATATTTTAATGACAATCCATCGGTTTAAGGATAGTGAATGTTTTGGACTCACCTGTGGCTCCGATACGGTCAGCTTTTCCGTCAGGACAAACCACAACACGGACTCCTGGCAGCCAGGAGTGGTCAAGGATCCTTGATAACGATAATACGTCGTATGATCCTTCGGTAAGAACAAGTAAGGAATCATCTTCGACTTTATAGCCGCCGTGTTCATGCCAACCCAATACGAAACCGCCTTCGTTGCTTCTAGTACCGGGTTTAAATACACGTTATCCTGCTTGTCCAGCTTAAATCAAACATGAGGAATGCTGTCTTAGAACAATGACTCAATACATCTGATTACAAATTTATTAATTGTCATACATGAGCAATATCATTAATCGATTATATTAATAAGTTTATTACAGCCATGCACGTGGATTGAAATCTCATTAGATGGTAGATAAGTAAAGCTGACAAATTACACTTGGCATTCAAGTTTATCGTATGATTATTAAAATGCCATAACAATTTTGTCGTAAGCGAAACATCGAAGATCTTACTCTTAGCATATTGAATTATTTTGATGACGTGAATATTTTACAAAGTTCGCGTGACAGTCAAAATGTCAAGTAAATTTTTAAGTTATATTTGAATACCGACAATTATTTTAATCCAAAAAAATTTCGCAAGATTCACATGATATTTCACGTGTTGAAGAAGCTTAGAGAGTATCTGTATCTTCTTTTTCCCCCGTAGGATGAAAATTGTTGAAAAGGACTGGAAGTTATTTTTAAGAATGGAAACCACATTTGGAGTTTCACGTCACTTTCCGTCTTTCCAGCAGGAAGAATTTATTCGTGCTGCAGAATCCCGATTTCCCGGCCGTACGTCACCTTTTATTATCGCAATGCTTCTCATGAATATTTCTTAACGCGCCGCTCACGATTTATGGCATTTCCCGGGTTTGAGAAATCGAAGGTGAAAAGACGCGCGGGAGTTCTCGCCTTTGCGGTATTTTACCATAGCTTTTGAGATTTCCATGACGGTTCGACTGTCGAGTGGCACTTTAAACTATCTGGTTTGACAATGTTTGATTATACATTATGTCTGTTTGCGTGTGTGGCCAGGTATAAAAAATAAATCTCTGAATTGTAGAGACATTCGGTAAAGTGGCTCGAGTTGAAATCTTGTCAATCGTGTCAATTTCTCTTTCATTTTCCCAATTTATTGTAATCTTGCTAGTGTAATACATCTTGATTATGGATGCTGTATTGAAGAAACTTAAGACGTAGTAACAATGCAAGGGGAATTATGAAGTGGTCGTATGATTATCGGCTACTTGCAGTTCTTCCGCGGTCTAATTAATTTTTACCTGAACAGGTATTCGTTTCTATAAAGTAATAAAACTTCTGGTGAGCTTAGTTTGGATGGCGCTTATTTGTTGAAGAAAATGATTATTGTCGACAGCTAAATTCGTCCTATTCACTATGCTAAATAGCACTTTCTTCCGTAAGAACATTACTTTCTTTCTCGATAACCAATGCTTGAAATATATCATGAACAGTATCTACATTACATTCATTGTCACTGCAGTCAGAATTTGACGATGTAATTACTTTTATTTCTCCCTTTCCGAAAGATCTCAGCTGTTCCTCGTCGCTACAATTTGAATTTTTATAGGCATCGTAACATGTTTCCTCTGTAGTGCCATATGATTCACTAAGAATCAACTCTTCCTTTTTTGTTATTCGACATTCCGAAAAATTAGGGTAAAAATTTTAACGCAAAAAAATTTAATCATTTGCGACTACAGAAGAAATATTTGAAAAAGAAGGAGTAATTTCCAAATTTTACACTTTTGCTTAGATGCTTTGTTTCTGAAGAAACATTTTCAACCGAATGCATGACCCGAAAGATTTCCTTCTAAACGTGTTTATCTTCTGCTACGGAACAATAAGCTTACACTTCGAAACGTTCGAGTCGAGAGCGGTAGTTTGATTGTCTCCGCGAAAACATGGCCGACACCCATATCTGGGTATCATAACGTTCAACGTGATATACATACAATCATTGTAATGCATTAAATATTGTAATTGACTATAATATATAATACCAGAGAGAAATTGTTATATGTTGCTAAAGTAATTTTTTCTTTCTAACCATTCAACATGACATAATATTAGTTATAACCTCCCGTGTATTTGTCTATATGCATAGCGACACGTTGATCAATTTATAAAGCGATATAAAGACTTTGTTATGCAGCTAGAAAATTTTTAATATACAAATGGGAGTACATGTAAAAATAAATCGTAATTAGAATATCGTTTAAATAATTCAACTACATTATTAGTGTATTTAATTACAGCTCAATCATAAACTGTGCTCATCCTATACTCTGCTATTAGCCCTTTGCACCGAGAGGTTTGATATCTTGGAACACGATATGTTTGTTTCCGGTGCGCGATAAGGTATTCTTATCCCAATTTCTTTTGCGGATCAGGCTTGGCCTGCATTCTTAGCGTTAGGCTGAGCTTAGCACTAGTCAGACACAGTTCTGCAAACGAGAATAGCAGTTGAAAAGTTTTTGAATTGTATAAACATGGATAGAGATGAGATCAGTTCAAGTTCAGATAAATTCAATTTTTCGAATTTGAACGGCGCAAATTACGTCGATTCACGATACATTGCGCTACGAAACTGGTAGCGTAAGCTTTTTTTTGGGGTATGGAAATTTGCCTGATGAATTCCTACATACTGTATAAACTAAAAAAAAAAAAGAAACGAGAATAAAGGCTACTCGATCATTTGCGCTTTCGAAAAATGCTTGTGGAGCAATTAAGAGGAACCTATTGCCAATATCGTGAGCAAGCGTCGATGTCGCTCACTGATGAACCCGGGCTAAATGGAAAGCTGTATAATAATGCTAAGAGGGACAAAAAGGGCTGCAAGCTTTGCTCTGACCGTAATAGCCCTGATGGAAGACGAGAAATCTCGTATTATTGTGATAAATGTCCTGACAAACTAAGGATGCATCTTCAAAATTTTTTCACTGAATATTAGACAAAAGTTAATTGCAGAGTGTAATATTTAACAGATTTTGTTGCATTCAATGTAAAAATAAATATATTGTTGGAATTTGATTATTTCTATACGTTTTTTTCAGCATAAAATGATTTAAAAGTACCTATAAAACGCTTCCCTAATACGGCCTAAATCGTCTCGAGTTGTGGGTACGGCCGAGCGAAAAAGGTCTTGTGTGCAAAGGGTTAAAAAACTATGAAGCACGTGTATAAGGCAAATTTTTATACAAAAATAGTTACAATATGATATTAAGTTATCCCGCAAGTATATTTCGCTATCTGCACACAATTGCTTCATTCTGCAATGTTTATGCAAACGCGAAACTTAATCAAATGTTGTAATCTTTATCTGCAGCCGTCCTTTAACTGTATACATAATTCAATCGAATAGTATAAAACAAAAAATGTTATGCATCTATTACTTTCTTATGAAACGAAAGAAACTTTTGGGACAACCTAATATTAATACAGACAATAGTTAATTTTAGCTCAATAATAAATTCGATTATATCACTATTCATAATGATCTTAATAATAAAGTCAGTGGTCACCAGTAAGTCTAGCTTCATGCCTAATTACTCAGTTTCTGATAATGATTATAAATGCGATCTTTGTCTCACCTCGAATAAAACTGCAACTACGGCAATGCCATTCTCGAACTGCGAGGCCACGCTGACATTCTCGTATTGGATGTCGTGATGGACGAAATGTAATTCTAATGGATCGCGAACACCGTCTACGGTATGCTCGGCGCTCCAGTGGAAATGCATTTGCTCCAAAACGTACGTGGCCGGTAAGCTTCCACCTTCCAGATGAATTGGTACGCCATACAATTGAATTTGCACTGCGAATTACGAATTCGTACTGAAATTCTATCCGACGCGAATTTTCCTGGCGTTGGTGAAAAGTAGTTTTTAACACTAAACCTACCGAAGCGGTCAAAATGATCAGTAATTTCTTAGAAAAATAAAAATCGTGAAGTGTAAATTATACTATCGACCTACTAACAACTCTTGTTAATCCTCTTTATCTTTAAAGATATACTTGCTATACAGAAATATGTCCAGAAAGTGGCTTGTAGGTTTAGTGTTATGCTTGACGATTAGAGAGATATTAGACTAAGGAACAAAATGAATTTTATTGTAAAAGAAGAAATCGTAGGTCTCTCTTTATAATTGTGCTCTTATTTGCATTAATGATGCAAAAGATCAGATAATATGTCAGTTTATTCATTTTAAAAATACATTATTTATGGGAAGTAGTGCACTGAACACTGAAAATACACACTGAAACTCTCGTATTCCGCAGCTTTACGTAACTTTACGTAACATCCGTAAAGTCAATCAACAAAAATGATCTTCAATCTTCGCTACTCATCTTTAGCCGTTCATAACGACTTACTATACAAGAAATGTACTCCAAAGGCGAATATAAAAATAAAACGATTATGCGCGTGGAATAATACTATTTTTCACGCCGATCTAATAAAAATATACGTTTTTTAATATTTGACTTGAAGTTTCTTTAATACTATCAGCATTTTACTTATTTAAACAATAATTACGATAAATCGAGAAGTGCATATCCTGGACGTTTTATTTATAAAAATATAGTGATAAATGGAATATAAACACAAGCCTTATTTATATACAATGATTCACCACATTTTTAAACGAGACATAAGCTTAGACGAACTAATGTACATTACACGATAATCATAATCTTCCTTTGCGGCATGAAAGCAGAGATTCTATTTTACTTACCGGAGTGTCCAGTATTTGTGATCGCTCCATGGAAGGCAAAGTCGTAGCGGACAAATTTAAGAGAACCGAGATCCGTTCTCTCGGCGTTTTCGGAACCGATGTCTATTGGCGATTGTCTCTTTCCAGTTGTACATATCCCTCCCCAGTGAGACGGACCTAAACGATTGAACAAGCAATTAATTATATAAATTATAATTATTTTTGTTAGGAGTTATTCATTATTAGACAATATATAATGAACTAAAATAACGATGTTTCAATGTACACATTGGTGCTCCTAACTTCCTTGCTCGTGACAGCTTTAAGACAATTGTAAATTGTAGTGGTCTTATCGAACATTCTAATTCTCATACTTAATAATTCTACATTCTCCATCTGGTTTGTTGGAGTTGGAATTTTTCTGTTGACAGAACGACATTGTGTGCAAGAAAGTTTATGATTTTGGCCACTATTGCGTGGCTCGAGAATAATTAAGGTTTATTAAATTTAAGAATTAAATGAGATTGCAAACGAGAAATGTAAAGTGATGAATGTAGCCATGAATGGAAAAAAGGCGCGGAAAAAATTGAACACTGGAGTAATTTAACCGGAACTCATACCCGCATTAGTGGCCAAAATAATTAACTTTCTCACGTACAATCGTCGTGCTGTCGACAGAAAAATTGCAACTCCCACCAACAAGATATAAAATGTAGAATTATGAAGCGTGAGAATTAGTATGCCCGATAAGACCACTCAAATTCATGATTGTCTTGATTAAAAAGAAAAGAAAAGTTGCCATTAAAAGGAAAATTTATAGCGACCGATTTTAACAAGAATGCATAAACACTGAAACGACATATAAATAATTTATTTTGACGTGGATTAAATATACTAAAATATATCCAATTTTTTAATGCGTTTAAACAATTTTGGAAGTATCGTGTTATTTGTACTTAAGAGAATTAGATATTTATAAGTGATGACTGTGCGAAGGATGCTTTGTGTTGCGCGAAATAGTGCTATTAATCTCTAATCGCAAAACAGATGATTGTATGTACAGGAATTCTGTGCAATTCGTGGTGATATCCTGTATGCGCTTGAAAACAGAAGATAGTTTAGCAGTTATTGTTAAAAATACTTGTAACCTTTACAAACAGTATGTACTAACAATAAATCGTAAATGTTAGTTTACCCGATTGACAAGTGGAAATATTTCTATAGAATATAATTTACGTTTAGAAAACATCGGGTTAACAATATTTATAAAGCAAATACATGTGCAGAAGTGAAAAATTCCGTAATAAACTATATAGCAAATCAGTAAATGTTTATGTTGTTATACATTCTCAACAATTCTATGAACTGTAATATCTGCATGTAACAACATTGTTACCGACACATGATAGCGGTTTTAATATTAATCCTCTCTATAGCTTTATACAAATGTCACGAATACCGGCGTATCGTGATGTTAAATGAATCAATCGAAACGTGCGAACGTGCTTATCTGGCAAAAGTATGAAAGATAAACAGGATTAATGAGCAGGATTAAATTCACTCCATACTCGATTCATCAATGTACAATATGAGATCTGTCATATTAAGTATCACTCTATACGCAACTCATTTTTAGTACCAACTATTTATATTTTAAGTGTTTAATAAAATTGGTTTTAATAGTTTAATAAGAAAGTAGGAAGGTATTAATATGTAAAAAGAAAAATGCAGGAAAGATAGGAGAGAATATATAATAAAATACTAATATATATATGCTATTCCATATGGGTGGTATATATATTATATATTATGACATATATTACTATATTATTTCAATATGTTAGATACGGTGAAACAGATAAATATAGAGGTATATGCGTTTCTCACACGTCGCATGTAGATTCATACGATTATAAACAAAAGGCTCACGCTCACTTAGGAGGTCGTCTAGCTAGTTCTATTTATTCTACTAAGTCATCCATATGGAATAGCATATATATTGGTCATACTGCGGATGAAACATCAACATTTGTATATTCATGATTGTATTACAATTATACGTTTATTTTCAGAGTTTTCATATGAATCTGTTAGAGCTAACAGAATATCAAACATTGTTAGTCAATCTATTAGTTTTATAGAATCATGGGATTGATTTAATATTATATCGTAATTATCGAATAATAAGAGTTCAAACGTTAATAAATAAGTACACACTTATGAATTAAATAATGATGTATGTCAATATGATTGTTTTTGATCGATCATTTTGGTAGATTATTTTAGTGATCACTTTTAAGAATCAATCCATTAAGAGATAAGACATTAATTTAAACATTTCTCTGATTAAAGTGCTCTTTCTTCAGTTCTTTGCAATCTATTAACAGATTTTCAAAATAAAGAAATAGTTAAAGAAACTAGTTTTTTATACTTGACTTGTGCGAGACTCCTTTCAATAATTGAAGTTAAGTGCTGAAAATATGTTTGTTTCTTTTTCAGTATAATCTGCATCATTAGACACTGTATAATTTTACAACCATAGAATATTCTGAATCAGAGCACCTTCTAATATCTACTTCTAACATCCAAGAAAATAATATGATATTCTGTAACAATAAAATTATGTTCTATCACAACGAAATTATAAATATATTATCTCGGCTGATTAGTTCAATGGAACCAAGGCACTATTTATCTTCGTGTCGTCTAGCGTCCGCTTTAAGGCTATCGATTGAGAAAATAATACGTGCCGTGACATATCACAGTGCAGATTGGCGAAGTGTGCTTCTAATCTGACAAATTGCGATCACTATTTTGCACAATGGCAATTACCGGAGCGCAAAAAACAGCACGCAGAAAAAAGTGCGCGTGTGAAATTATCTCTGCATTTAATCGTACTTGTGATTAAACGCAGTGAGTGTTATTTATTAGCATCTCACGGAACATTTTGAATAACATTTGAATCAAACATGTTTACGATTACACGGCACATATCCCTTGTGATAAATAAGATTGTACTTTAATATCAATGTAAAACAGCCAGAAGAATTTTATCTACAGGTATTGCATTACTGTAAAATTAGAAGACAGATTAAAAAAGAGAGTACACGTTCGAAACGAAAATTTCAAGGGCGCCATTTAAAAATTTCAACTCGATACGTGAATGGAATTCATGATGTGCGTGCACGTGTGTGTGTGTGACTTTGAACTCAAAAAGAACCGATAATGATCATTTTACAGATCTACATTATTATATTGTGAAAATAGAATAGACCGTGTTTCCCTTTAACGGTTTTCACGTCCTCAAAGTGTTCGAACGTTTTTGCGATGTTTAAGTTATCCTTATCTGAAGCAAGACATCTTTTAAGAGGCACTAGCAAAACGTGATGTGTTGAAACGTTTATCGTGTCAACCTCGAAAATCGTTCTCAATATCTGTCTTCCGTGCCTTTTAAATAAACTCACGCGACCATTCTTATAGCAAACGAGCGACGTCCGACGCAAGATTATCGATAAATTAACAATTATTCAATTTATCTCCCGGGAAGTTATTAGGGAGATTATTTATGATGATGAACGTACAAAACGCTCCTAACGTCGTTAGTATAATACGTTTTTCGCCGAGTAGGTCATCGAAGATAAACACATTCTTTCTTGAGCGTACTTTCAAATTTCTGTTAACTCTTTGGGAATTATCGCCTTGCGTTTTCGATTCGATTCGCTATGTAAGCTAATATATTTGCATCTATTAATATAAATACCTATCAAATGTTATAAATATTTTTATATATTATTTTATACAGTAATCCAAATCAGAACTTCGAATTAAAAAAAAATATTATAATATTAACGCGAGTCCATAATCCAAAATAAAATCGAATGTAAGACTTTCTGTACGATTATAGACAAATAAATTAAAAGAGCTCACACCCCAGCCGCAGCGTCGATTCAGTACATAACTTGCTATGTTATCGCAAGATAAAATATAATTAACCCATCCGATCTTCGGTAAAAATACTCTGATAAGGCCACCCCAAAAAATCAATTTATTATCTGCACGCGCAAGTGAAAAAAAAAAAAACGGAGAAGAACATGATATAAAAAAGTTTAATTTTGATAATAGTTGTTGCGAATTGCCTCAGCGACAGTTAAAGTGTTAACGTTTAATCAGCCATTCCTACATCCGCGTAAGTTATCAAGTTCAACCGTTTTTACGTAGGTGTATGATAAGTTTAGAAGCACAACCGAAGTCCATTAACTTTATCTGGATGTAAGTTCACGAAGTTCAGCTTAATCGGTTAATCTTATTTGCAAATTCACACGTTTTTTCGCACTTTTTATCGATAAAAAAAACGTTTAAGTGAATGTGTCAAGAGAATATTAATGCCTCGCGCGTGGCGATTAAAGAACTACTTTTATGTACGTTTATAATATATCGTACTCCTCTCAAATCGACGTGTCGAATGTCTAGAATCGTTTTAAATATAATCTCATTACGGCAGCCCTGTAAAAGAGCTTTTCCACGTATCAACGTGTATTAAGAATGAAATACTGCACGTAGTTTGTTTATCTCGTTTAACTTTATTAGTACGCTATTAGTATGCAAAAATCCAATAATTCAATAAAGCAAAATATGTAGTGAATTTAATATATTACCTTTAAACATAACTGAGTTTCTTAACAAGGTGTACTAACGTTCAAGCGTTAAAACTTAGGAACGCGTAAGACTTTGATTATTTTAAACTGTAAACTTCAAAGGGATGCTCCTTTTAGTGCCAATACAATTGACACAAAATTAATCGAATGACGTAATATTTGACACAAAATCCCATAGGTTGAATTGATAAAGAGCATGGAACGATTGTGTCATTGCCCGATCTTTTACGAAAAGCATTATCGACTTAATCTACTCCTATCTAACGATTTGATAAGGCGTCAATATTCGCGAGTAGCTATCAATACTTGAGATATTATGGACAGACTTTAACCTGTACATCGTCTTTAAATTCTAAGAAACCAATTTTTTTGTGTTAAATAACTTTTCGTGCTTCGATACTTTATACTTTATGTAAAAGTTTACCGCATTGTTTTGATAAAGCAGTTATACTAATTATTCCAGTGGAAATCTGAGCGCATAATTACCGTTATCACCCCTGTACGACCAATCGGCTGCCGTCGTCACCTGCATTCCTGAAAAGAAAGAATTTGTTATTTAGCCGTCCTTTTATTTATTTGTGTAATATGATTTTATTCTATTTTTGATCGGGGAATAAAAATCGATTTAGCTTATAAATAGTAATACTCGTACAATTTACAATGAATATCTGTATTTTTTTAATTATACGTCATGCAGATTATTTTATAGCGAGAAAGAAAACCTAAATTCTTGAATTCATTATTTCAACACTATTTTATGTATTCTTATTAAATAATGAGATATATTATGTTGCCGAAAAAAATGTATGCAATAAGAATTTACAGTTGATTTTAGCATTATTTAGCATATTTTTTGGCGCTGAAACGTTTTCAACAAACTTATATATTTGTGTTAAGAATCTTTAGTGACCAGAGACGTAACACGTTGAAACGATCCGATCTATAAATCCAACAATATCCCGACCAAGCGACAACAATTTCCAACGCTTTTTGCCTATTCTAATCGCACTCGTGATTAAAGATCCTATCATAATATGTTGTACAAAACTGCACATCTGTGGAATAGAATTCTAGTGCATAATCCTTGCTTGAGGTGTCGAAAAAATAGAGAAACTGATAAATTACTTTGGGAAAATCTGAGCATGTAAATGTATTGCATTTTGTTTGTAATGCTCTTTACTAATTTTCATGCTACCTATTTACAATGATTTAACATGCTTGTGGATAGCTTTAACAATCTATATACAGGATGTCCCAATCAAAGCCTCGCTCGCAATTATTTTCTAAACTGTAGCCTGTTTAAAAAATCGAGTGAGTTTTGTTTGAAACATTTTTTTGAACGAGCGTGGGAAATAATTGCGCGCGAAACATTGAATGAAGCATTCTGCATACGCATATATTCTACAAAACTTTTTTTTTTTAATTCATTTTTGGCACGGACTGCTAAGGTCATTTGCCCTAGGACCTACTGTTTAACGTGGGTTCCAAACCACCAAAGCTACAGTATACATATCATATGGAAAACCTGAAAATTATGGGCAGGATTCAAACCCTACAAAACATTATGGACCTAAAATACAAATATTTTCTATTCGCTGCAATTTTCTCGTTCGATACGAATTAAAATCCACTATGACTAATTATTGCAATATATATACAAGGAGCAAGAAGGTAAGGAATTTATAGATATATAAAAAAATTTGCGTACTTTAGTGTCTTACTCTATACTCATTCATCTTCAGTACCAACTACTTATATTTAAATTATTTAAATATCTATGTCTACAAAACCTGAATCATCAACGTATCAAGCCATCCATATGTAACACCATATACATCGATCATACTGCGGAAGAAACATCATCATCCATATATCACTAACCGCATAACAATGATATGTTTATTCTCAGACCCTTTAAATAAATCTTGTCAGAGGCATCAGAATATCATATATCTTTAATCACTTCATTACTTTCACAGAATCAAGCGACCGAGCCATCCCAAAATTCTCACGCGTCCGCCTCAATATTACATCCCAGTTAATCAAACAATAATAATCCAAGCCTTACTAAATACGTACTTGCCCATCCAATAATTTCTCATATCTCCCATCTCGAGACCAATACAAAGTTTCACGAAAAATACGATCTTAGGACAAAACTCAATACCGGATCCCCAGAGTCCGTACGAAGTATCGAGAGGGAATAGCTCACTCGACAATAGTTTAGTCCAACTAGGATCAGAACTTTTACCACTGTGCCGCGTCCGTCGCCTCCGCCTCGAGTGCATTCGACCAATAAGCTTGATAAGTAATTGAATGCTCGCGACGGGAAACAGAATTGACCTCATTGACCGCACCGAATTTATTCACGCAAGTGCGGCCCAATCAGCGCGCGCGCGCGCCGAAAAACTTGGCGAAGCTTCCGAGAAAAAGCGGCGAGCGGCCGAATTGGCCGAACAATCGGCGGCCGGCAGGAACGCCGGCGCTTTCTAGATTGGCGCTTTATACAGGACGGCCGAGCGATTTGGACGACCCGCAGATTTTAATGAGCATAATACGCGCTTCCGGTTGGCGCGCGGGGAAATACGCGGCCAGCATGCGACCGGCTTCTGTCAACGTTAGGTGCCCCAGGTACTGCTCTACGAGTTCTCTCCGAAAGTATTGACGAGATTAACCCTTTGCGCTCGGCAGATTTTTCGGATGAGAATACCAGCTGGTCAATTTAGCTTTTCGGAGTCATTTTGTCCCTATGCGATTTAAGGAGGGTATATGGATGTTTGAAAGCGCAGAATACGTTGAAGCTGATCTACAGTGTTTAATGGTACTTAAATTACACAGAGATCTTGCATAAAGAAAATTGCCACTGGGGTAATTGGAATATTAGTTTCTTGGGATAATAATTTTTGTGAAAAGGAATTTAATGATTTTGGATCGCGAGTGGAAATTGTAAGTTATAGCAGTGATTGTGAATATTTAAGAACAGATGGTCTTGTATATATGTATACATGTATTTCCATGACGCTTATGGATTAAACTATGATATATTTTACTGTCACGCTAAAACACGAGGCATCGATGCAGGGTTTCTAAGCCGCGGTGTTCGTAGCAGATAGGAATAATTCATCCGCTACGCAGAAAAGGAGGGAAAATCCCTAAACACACCCACTGAGTAGGACGACGATTTGAACCCTTTGCGCTCAGCAGATTTTTCGGATGGGAGTACCAGCTGATTCAAGGCGGATATTTAAAAATGCAGAATACCTTGAGGCTGATCTATAGTGTTTGATAGTACTAAAACTACATAGAAATAGAAAGTTGTAACTTTTATAATTTTCCAACGTATGGTATTTCTCAAAACAATTCCTCATATGAAGCCCTGGCTTCGGAGTACAAGTATCGCGAAATATGCGTGTTTCTCGTCTTTTCCCTGGGGTTTTCCAGTCGGAACATATTGTTCAGTCTTTTTTGCTTCATGAACGAATTATATGAATTTGATTATTTAACCTGTTGTCTACGGAAGATGTTGATGGTTGCGCCTAGATGGTATTCCGTGCCGGAAAATTCCTACCATCTCATCAACTAATCGACTAACCAAATCATCAACCTGGTTGTTTTCTCTTGTTGCTTTGTGCATCATGTACGAATTGATCACGCACATCTCTATAGCGCAAAAAAACAATTTTTGCGACCATTTTAGCGATTTTCGCAGAAAGCACATGTCGCCACAGCAGCGATATCGACTTCTACGACGGATTTGAAATGCCATCACTGTAATGGCATCGACCGCGAAGGGTTAACCCTTAGATCGGTAATTCGTAACCTTTTCGAAGTCACGGTGCGCTTTTGATGGCTTTTGATTCGCCAAAATCAGTGAATGAAAGCATGCGGGAATGTCTTTGTCTATCAAATGAATTGCGTAACGATGAAAGAAAGGAGAGGTTAAAGAAAAAAAATTGTGTTTCTAAAACGTGTGGGATTAGTCGTTCATTTCGTAAAAATGAAATTTGTTTTATTCGAACATCGATCGATGCGATACCTGAGCTGGTGGATTGCTTTGTAGATTTTCGAGATTTGAACGATATTAGGTATGATATTTGATATAGCCATCGTCGATTTTTTATCCATATTGGCGAGTTTTTTTTTTATTAATGCGGGGCTTTCATTCTTTCGCGCAGCATTTGTAACGAGCACTGATTAAAGAATATTGCCTTAAGTAGATCATGACTTTTTATCTTCTGCTTGGGAAAATAATTTAATAATAAATTGTTATTTTCTTTAATAATAATGAATACGCCTTGATCGTTTAGCTTTTATTTTATTGTAAAATGTATTATGGGAGCATTTGCCTTGTCATAGATTAATTTTATTTATGCACCCCATGAGAGATTTTTAAAATTAAATCCCGCAAGACAACGCGCTAAAAAGGTTTTGCTGTATAGTTTATGAGGAAGACAATTTTAAAAATGTTTGCTGGATATAAACAGTTATCTATTTTTTCTTAAGAAAGCTTGTAACCACACATTTTTTTATGCTTAATATTTACGAGAAATTATTAATTTCTTTTAATCGCTTCTAATTTCTTGAATTATAACTGACAACTTTTAATACAATGAAGAAATAAAATAGGCAATATCTTTTAGTAATTTTCCTGTTTGTCTTTTTATTCTTTGTTTCTGATATATATACATTTTCCTTACCTTATTTACGTACGCATTTTATACGTTCCACCTGTTATTTTTGCCATTAATAAATCTTATAACAATAACATTATTGGATTTTTATAAAATCTTTGTAGTTTTGCTACAATTTAATTGAAATGTACAATTAGTATTTTTACTCCGTGTTTAACGAGCATACTCGTCATCGCGTGATTTTGATTACGCAAGCGTATGGACATTATGAAAGAATAATTCCACCGTTAAAGGATTAAATCTGAAGGTATATTGACCCTTCGTCATATAACGACGAGTCACGCTCGTGCTTTACTGCAATCCAAAAGTAAATACAAGTGTCGATATATGTATCGAATTATGTGCAGAATTTTAAATAGTGTGATGGTCAATGAGAATCAACTTCTGGCTATAGTAGAAACTGATAAATAAGCAACAGCGTGGTCATTATCATGGCTGAATTCTCCAATCTGATTCATTTTGCAATAGAAAATATTGTAAAGCAATAGATTAATGGCATACATTCTGATGACGTGACTAGAATCTAAATAATGTGAGTTTTTAATGTCAAATATGATATTTGTGATTTCATGTACAATTATAAATATCAAAAAAATAGAGATTAATTATAAATAAGATACACAGCATTTTCCTATGTTTTGCCTTCATGAAAATAAGATATTTTATTTATTTTAAATATTTGAATATACGATAAATGCTAAAACAAATAATTGCAAGTACTATATCTCATTGCCTTCAGTATATTTATTCGTTACTAAGCGATAATTCAGGGGAAATGTATATGATTCAACAGTAATTAAGTTCACATTGTTTCAAAACTGTTAGTACTATGCGATGTTTGATTTTTCCGGGTTGCAAGGAAAATTCTCGACTTGGCTGTTTTACAGTTGTGGGACTTTTGTGTGGTAATAACCCGTAATCGCAATTATGAGCTCTGGGAAGAACCGTGACAACCCGACTTGTATTTTTTTAAAAAAGTACACCGAATAATTTTGTTGGAATTGAAAAAATTACAGAAATAGGAGAGACAAATTTATTGCGGGAGATAAATACTAATGTTGATCCTATCCATAATAAAGGATATGAATTTGAACTTGTTTTTAAAATAGTAAAATATATATGATAGATAGAAAGTTGATAGAAAGAAACTTTGATAGATATTCGGAAAATTTAGAAAAAATTAAACATGTTGAGACGACTTTGTATTTTTTGTTCAGATTTGCAAAATATTTGTATTTTTATAGTCATACTGCTTTGAAAAGTGATAAAGATTTAACACACTATTCTCCTGGATCGTAATTAACCAAACGAGAATGTTCTTTTCGAAAATCTCAGAATGTAAGGTATTTGTGAGGTACAAGTATATCTCATTCGAAGTTTGCAGGAAATAATATGCGACCTATTTCTAATACGCAGATATTACAAGAGATTATTATAACTGATCCTCTTATCACATTTAAAAAGAACTATGTCACTCCACTTAGTTACATTCACTAGATAGTTTTGTAAATTTTCCTAAAATTTCGATATGAATTTATGTTTTATGTGCTTTAACAATAGAACTGATATTAATATTACATCGATTTTCGGTTGATTTTAACTAAGCAAATGGATACTCATGGAAATTTATCTGTAAATGCCTTAAAGCTTTCCTTCTTTTGTAAATGATCAGTATTAATCCTCGTTTCATTGGCTATAAAAAGAATAAACTACTAAATAATACAAAAATTCGAACTAGAAATTATAACATATATCCTTTCTGTACGTAATAGGTATCATTTTTCAATTCAGTCACGATAAAGATAGCAATGACAAATCCGTCAACCTCAATTTTTGCGAACATTAAGTATGCGGAAGTGCCAGAAAATCATCCTATGAAGTGTCAGATTACAAGTCTATTACAATCCTTTGATATCGTTATGAGTTTGTTGAATTTGAAATTAACAATGATAATTGTACAATATCGTATTCTTGAATTTATGCATTTTCTTTAATAGTTTTTTACAACAAACAAGTTTTCTATAGGCGCTCGCGATTCACTCACCTGTTTCCAGACCCATTGACTTTATGAGCAGTAGCAGCTCAAAATGCATTAATATCTAATCTAATTCTAATATCGCAGAACATTTCCGAGTGATTAGATAATAAAATAGACTCTTAATATTTTCTCACGTATTTTTACCTTCGGTTTACACTAATCAATATTGATTATAAGCTTTATCAACATACATTAACACACTAAAACTGCATTTTACAAAAACAATCCCTAAAGCTTAAGAATTTTTGCCAAAATTGATGATTAGATTAACACTAAACCTTCCGAAGTAGTTAAAACAACCGATCGTAAAATCATTTCTTAAAAGAATTGCTGTACTTGGTAGGTGGCACTTTCTGAGATGTTTCACGATTTTATCACGGAGTGTGAATCATTATATTGATCTATCAATATTTCTTCTTAGTACTCTTTTACGAACGACACTCAACTTTCCGTTTAGAGCGCATCAGTCTCCGGTGACTGACAGTGCGCTTCTAAGTAGCGCGCGTGCCCTGCCGTAGATTTCCTTATAAAATCGCGTGGTACTCTACGCTTTAAAAACATAAATATAATTTATTAAAACAGGGTAAAGAAAGGTGAGGTTTGCTCCTACATCGATTACAGAAGGTTCTAGCTTTTCACGTTAAATTTTTCACCATCTTCGAACCTAACATTCGTGAATTTGCGTTATAACATTAAGACTATAAATGAACTCGGGATGCGAATTAAAAGCAGTATTCATTGCGAGTAAAAAAAGTCATCTGAGCCATTTGTTTATACTAAACGGTTAACCGTGGCGTGCACAGACGTGGCGCTTAACGCGTTAAGGATATCTTGTAGTATACGTAAATGTGTCCAGAAAGTGGCTGATAGGTATAGTGTTAAAGGATCTTAACCCATGGCCGAAGATAGCGTCTCGCGGAACTTCTGGCATTCAATTAACGTCTTCTGATTGGAGCAGGGTCAAAGTGAAACAACTGTCAGAGATACATCACGAGGGATAACGACGAAAACTGTCACGCGTGCTTGTCGAACCGCACGAAATGGAGAGGCGAAGGTCCAGGAGATAACACCCCGAGCACGTGGATTTGGCGATCGCGCCGAAAACGCTGTCGATTGCGAGGTAGAAAAAAGAGTGAGAAAAGTAAAAAGCGCAGGAACGAAATCGCAGAGGTGGCCAATTCGCGCGTGTATCGTCCATCGATTGTCTTTCATCATTTTATATACTCATTTATGTATCTCATTCAAGTTTTAAACATTGCTCCACTAATTAGAATGACGAGAAATAAAAAGGAACGTATTTCATTTACCTCTACGATGCGTTAAACGAGATGAAAATATAACGAATATCCCATATCACCACGCGCTGTGCGTTCATCCTCAAACCTAGTTTTCAAGCAATTCTATTACCAAACGAGGATCTAATTAACCACAAGTCAAACTAACCCGCCGCGCAAGCGAACGCCATGCTCATTAAAAATCGAATCGTACCTCTTAAAATAATTTCACAGATTAATCGACATTCGAGGATCGCTTAAAAAGTGCTGCACGTCGAACATCGTCGGACTTACCTAATAATGCGAGAAGGGTAATACTGAAAAGTTCCATCTCAGGGGCACTACCTGGGACGTCGCGACGGTTGGATGACACGAGCGTGATGACGACGGGTGTGCGACTGATGTACGCGACGTAAATTCAACTGGATAACCCCGAGATTACACGAGGACCTATCGCACGAGATTTCGCTTGTGCGTCGAGCCCGGCTTTTGTACTCGGCGTGTATACACCGTTCAATCAGGTGCCCATTTAGTTACCGAATAAGTGCTTTTAACGGATAACGCTTGAATGGATACCGCTAATGTCACCTGTACTCGTAGGTTGGTTTCACGTCAATGGTGCATTTACGGCGTATGCTCGGCGTGTATCGAGAAACCACGTGGAAATTTCGCAAATCGAGGTCCCCATATTGATCTGGAAAGCACTTAGGATTGAGCCGCGTTTTTGGAGTCACGAGTGAAATACGCTTTATCCGCTTTACGGGGCGCCGTTTATTTTGGACTGAAAATGTTTGAAAAAAAAAAAGTCGGTTATCGTCAGCATTAATCCGCGATTGTGGTATTATGAGTTGGACAGCGTTTTGCTTAACTTCCTCAATTCGATTTAATCTGGATAAGAAATTGTCGTAAAGGAATTCCCTGAAGCTCGTAGTGTAAACGATGAGTTTGATTATAACCAGGTCTCTGTATCGATTAGGAAGCTATTATCATTATTGATGCACGGTTTTACGGCTAAGAATTAAGTACACTTTGCGTGAGTACAGGAAACAGAGTTTAATCCGAGTGTGGGCATTTTTGTCAGGCATGTTGTAACGCCAACAGTAAAGTGACTTATAATCGGATGTATGTATCGATTTAAAAGTTGTTATCGTTTATAATCTTGATTCTTAAAAATATGCATTTAATGCGCTTTTTTAATCCGCAGAAGTCATTGTAATCCTGATCAAGAAATTATCGTAAAAGAATTAATTGCATCGTACAATGCGAATGATAAACTTGATACATATGAGCTTCCATATCAATTTACGAATTAAAATGTACTTTTAGGATATCGAGGAGAATGCAATTAGTTAGAATTTTATAGTCATTCCGTTTTTATTCGCTTCTTTATTACATAAAAAAAATGGTTGTGATTTCTATCTTTATACCATGATATTACTATCAGATTTATATTTATGACTTATCATCGTTGATAGCTCATATCTTCAAAGATAAATTTCACGTTTTTATTTGTGTACATGTGAGTAATATTCTGTTAGTAGTTAACTCTATTATAGTAAAAAGCAGAGATTGGTAAGCGTAGAAATGTTTTTTAAGAAAAATGTATTTACTAAGTTTATATTCATAAATAAAGGATCGCCATGAAGGAACGCACCTATAGTAACGAATTATTTATAATTGTTATAATTTTTACGAATTATTATAATTTTAATAAAAAATAATAATAAAAAAATTGCTCGTATATACCTTGTATATTACTATTTATTACCCTTCCTTGCATAAAATTTTGAAAAAATTAAATAATACATATATATATATATAATAAAAGTATATATATAGTATAT